>CAVNZX010000085.1:0-98372 GCA_963693515.1 Pipistrellus nathusii
CCCAATGTTTCTACCTGAACAAGAAGGCCTAATGTTAGAAACTACAAGAAAACATCAGTAACTCTGGCAAAACGACCATAAATACATGAGAACTAGCATAGAACATGTATAAAACACTTCTCCAACTGAGTTGTTCATGGAGAAAAGGTATCTTAGATCCAGGAATTTCAGAATTCGAGTTTAGAGCACATTTAACAGTGTATGAATCCTACGTTGTTAACTTGAAGGAGCCTAGAATGGTAAATGAGTGAAATACAAGGCAGAATACACTTGAAATAGAGGAATAAACACATTAACCAGCTTTGGAAAATCTTACACTTTAGTGAAATGTATCATTAAACTCTATAAAATAGTTGAGAGACAATGTTCCCGAGCGTTCCAGGTTCATAACAGTGTGTAGGTAGTATTTGTTCATGTTCCCAATTTTTATACCTGAACAAGAAGGCCTAATGTTAGAAACTACAAGAAAACATCAGTAACTCTGGCAAAATGACAATAAATACATGAGAACTAGCATAGAACATGGATAAAACACTTCTCCAACTGAGTTGTTCATGTGGAAAAGGTATCTTAGATCCAGGAATTACAGAATTCGAGTTTAGAGCACATTTAACAGTGTATGAATCCTACGTTGTTAACTTGAAGGAGCCTAGAATGGTAAATGAGTGAATACAAGGCAGAATACACTTGAAATAGAGGAATAAAGACATTAAACAGCTTTGGAAAGCCTTACACTTCACTGAAATGTATCATTAAACTCTATAACATAGTAGAGAGACAATGTTCCCGAGCTTTCCAGGTTCATAACAGTGTTTAGGTAGTTGTTTGCAGATGTTCCCAATGTTTATACCTGGACAAGAAGGCCTAATGTTAGAAACTACAAGAAAACTTCAGTAACTCTGGCAAAATGACAATAAATACATGAGAACTAGCATAGAACATGTATAAAACACTTCTCCAACTGAGTTGTTCATGTAGAAAAGGTGTCTTAGATCCAGGAATTTCAGAATTCGAGTTTAGAGCACATTTAACAGTGTATGAATCCTACGTTGTTAACTTGAAGGAGCCTAGAATGGTAAATGAGTGAAATACAAGGCAGGATACACTTGAAATAGAGGAATAAACACATTAACCAGATTTGGAAAGTCTTACACTTCAGTGAAATGTATCATTAAACTCTATAACATAGTTGAGAGACAATGTTCCCGAGGGTTCCAGTTTCATAACAGTGTTTAGGTAGTTGTTTGTTCATGTTCCCAATGTTTCTACCTGAACAAGAAGGCCTAATGTTAGAAACTACAAGAAAACATCAGTAACTCTGGCAAAACGACAATAAATACATGAGAACTAGCATAGAACATGTATAAAACACTTCTCCAACTGAGTTGTTCATGTAGAAAAGGTATCTTAGATCCAGGAATTACAGAATTCGAGTTTAGAGCACATTTAACAGTGTATGAATCCTACGTTGTCAACTTGAAGGAGCCTAGAATGGTAAATGAGTGAAATACAAGGCAGAATACACTTGAAATAGAGGAATAAACACATTAACCAGCTTTGGAAAGTCTTACACTTCAGTGAAATGTATCAATAAACTCTATAACATAGTAGAGAGACAATGTTCCCGAGCGTTCCAGGTTCATAACAGTGTTTAGGTAGTTGTTTGTAGATGTTCCCAATGTTTCTACCTGAACAAGAAGGCCTAATGTTAGAAACTACAAGAAAACATCAGTAACTCTGGCAAAACGACAATAAATACATGAGAACTATCATAGAACATGTATAAAACACTTCTCCAACTGAGTTGTTCATGTAGAAAAGGTGTCTTAGATCCAGGAATTACAGAATTCGAGTTTAGAGCACATTTAACAGTGTATGAATCGTACGTTGTTAACTTGAAGGAGCCTAGAATGGTAAATGAGTGAATTACAAGGCAGAATACACTTGAAATAGAAGAATAAACACATTAACCAGCTTTGGAAAGTCTTACACTTCAGTGAAATGTATCAATAAACTCTATAACATAGTTGAGAGACAATGTTCCCGAGCGTTCCAGGTTCATAACAGTGTTTAGGTAGTTATTTGTAGATGTTCCCAATGTTTCTACCTGAACAAGAAGGCCTAATGTTAGAAACTACAAGAAAACATCAGTAACTCTGGCAAAACGACAATAAATACATGAGAACTAGCATAGAACATGTATAAAACACTTCTCCAACTGAGTTGTTCATGTAGAAAAGGTGTCTTAGATCCAGGAATTACAGAATTCGAGTTTAGAGCACATTTAACAGTGTATGAATCCTACGTTGTTAACTTGAAGGAGCCTAGAATGGTAAATGAGTGAAATACAAGGCAGAATAAACTTGAAATAGAGGAATAAACACATTAACCAGTTATGGAAAGTCTTACACTTCAGTGAAATGTATCATTAAACTCTATAACATAGTTGAGAGACAATGTTCCCGAGGGTTCCAGTTTCATAACAGTGTTTAGGTAGTTGTTTGTTCATGTTCCTAATGTTTCTACCTGAACAAGAAGGCCTAATGTTAGAAACTACAAGAAAACATCAGTAACTCTGGCAAAACGACAATAAATACATGAGAACTAGCATAGAACACGTATAAAACACTTCTCCAACTGAGTTGTTCATGTAGAAAAGGTATCTTAGATCCAGGAATTACAGAATTCGAGTTTAGAGCACATTTAACAGAGTATGAATCCTACGTTGTCAACTTGAAGGAGCCTAGAATGGTAAATGAGTGAAATACAAGGCAGAATACGCTTGAAATAGAGGAATAAACACATTAACCAGCTTTGGAAAATCTTACACTTTAGTGAAATGTATCATTAAACTCTATAAAATAGTTGAGTGACAATGTTCCCGAGCGTTCCAGGTTCATAACAGTGTGTAGGTAGTATTTGTTCATGTTCCCAATTTTTATACCTGAACAAGAAGGCCTAATGTTAGAAACTACAAGAAAACATCAGTAACTCTGGCAAAATGACAATAAATACATGAGACTAGCATAGAACATGTATAAAACACTTCTCCAACTGAGTTGTTCATGTAGAAAAGGTATCTTAGATCCAGGAATTAAAGAATTCGAGTTTAGAGCACATTAAACAGTGTATGAATCCTACGTTGTTAACATGAAGGAAACTAGAATGCTAAATGAGTGAAATACAAGGCAGAATACACATGAAATAGAGGAATAAACACATTAACCAGCTTTGGAAAGCCTTACACTTCAGTGAAATGTATCATTAAACTCTATAATATAGTAGAGAGACAATGTTCCCGAGCTTTCCAGGTTCATAACAGTGTTTAGGTAGTTGTTTGTAGATGTTTCCAATGTTTATACCTGGACAAGAAGGCCTAATGTTAGAAACTACAAGAAAACTTCAGTAACTCTGGCAAAATGACAATAAATTCATGAGAACTAGCATAGAACATGGATAAAACACTTCTCCAACTGAGTTGTTCATGTGGAAAAGGTATCTTAGATCCAGGAATTACAGAATTCGAGTTTAGAGCACATTTAACAGTGTATGAATCCTACGTTGTTAACTTGAAGGAGCCTAGAATGGTAAATGAGTGAATACAAGGCAGAATACACTTGAAATAGAGGAATAAAGACATTAACCAGCTTTGGAAAGCCTTACACTTCACTGAAATGTATCATTAAACTCTATAACATAGTAGAGAGACAATGTTCCCGAGCTTTTCCAGGTTCATAACAGTGTTTAGGTAGTTGTTTGCAGATGTTCCCAATGTTTATACCTGGACAAGAAGGCCTAATGTTAGCAACTACAAGAAAACTTCAGTAACTCTGGCAAAATGACAATAAATACATGAGAACTAGCATAGAACATGTATAAAACACTTCTCCAACTGAGTTGTTCAGGTAGAAAAGATATCTTAGATCCAGGAATTACAGAATTCGAGTTTAGAGCACATTTAATGGTGTATGAATCCTACGTTGTTAACTTGAAGGAGCCTAGAATGGTAAATGAGTGAAATACAAGGCAGAATACACTTGAAATAGATGAATAAACACATTAACCAGCTTTGGAAAGTCTTACACTTCAGTGAAATGTATCATTAAACTCTATAACATAGTTGAGAGACAATGTTCCTGAGCTTTCCAGGTTCATAACTGTGTTTAGGTAGTTGTTTGTTCATGTTCCCAATGTTTATACCTGAACAAGAAGGCCTAAGGTTAGAAACTACAAGAAAACATCAGTAACTCTGGCAAAATGACAATAAATACATGAGAACTAGCATAGAACATGTATAAAACACTTCTCCAACTGAGTTGTTCATGTAGAAAAGGTATCTTAGATCCAGGAATTACAGAATTCGAGTTTAGAGCACATTTAACAGTGTATGAATCCTACGTTGTTAACATGAAGGAACCTAGAATGGTAAATGAGTGAAATACAAGGCAGAATACACTTGAAATAGAGGAATAAACACATTAACCAGCTTTGGAAAGCCTTACACTTCACTGAAATGTATCATTAAACTCTATAACATAGTAGAGAGACAATGTTCCCGAGCTTTCCAGGTTCATAACAGTGTTTAGATAGTTGTTTGTAGATGTTCCCAATGTTTATACCTGGACAAGAAGGCTTAATGTTAGAAACTACAAGAAAACTTCAGTAACTCTGGCAAAATGACAATAAATACATGAGAACTAGCATAGAACATGTATAAAACACTTCTCCAACTGAGTTGTTCAGGTAGAAAAGGTATCTTAGATCCAGGAATTACAGAATTCGAGTTTAGAGCACATTTAACGGTGTATGAATCCTACGTTGTTAACTTGAAGGAGCCTAGAATGGTAAATGAGTGAAATACAAGGCAGAATACACTTGAAATAGATGAATAAACACATTAACCAGCTTTGGAAAGTCTTACACTTCAGTGAAATGTATCATTAAACTCTATAACATAGTTGAGAGACAATGTTCCTGAGCTTTCCAGGTTCATAACTGTGTTTAGGTAGTTGTTTGTTCATGTTCCCAATGTTTATACCTGAACAAGAAGGCCTAAGGTTAGAAACTACAAGAAAACATCAGTAACTCTGGCAAAATGACAATAAATACATGAGAACTAGCATAGAACATGTATAAAACACTTCTCCAACTGAGTTGTTCATGTAGAAAAGGTATCTTAGATCCAGGAATTACAGAATTCGAGTTTAGAGCACATTTAACAGTGTATGAATCCTACGTTGTTAACATGAAGGAACCTAGAATGGTAAATGATTGAAATACAAGGCAGAATACACTTGAAATAGATGAATAAACACATTAACCAGCTTTGGAAAGCCTTACACTTCACTGAAATGTATCATTAAACTCTATAACATAGTAGAGAGACAATGTTCCCGAGCTTTCCAGGTTCATAACAGTGTTTAGATAGTTGTTTGTAGATGTTCCCAATGTTTATACCTGGACAAGAAGGCTTAATGTTAGAAACTACAAGAAAACTTCAGTAACTCTGGCAAAATGACAATAAATACATGAGAACTAGCATAGAACATGTATAAAACTCTTCTCCAACTGAGTTGTTCAGGTAGAAAAGGTATCTTAGTTCCAGGAATTAAAGAATTCGAGTTTAGAGCACATTTAACGGTGTATGAATCTTACGTTGTTAACTTGAAGGAGCCTAGAATGGTAAATGAGTGAAATACAAGGCAGAATACACTTGAAATAGATGAATAAACACATTAACCAGCTTTGGAAAGTCTTACATTGACTGAAATGTATCATTAAACTCTATAACATAGTAAAGAGACAATGTTCCCGAGCTTTCCAGTTTCATAACAGTGTTTAGGTAGTTGTTTGTAGATGTTCCCAATGTTTATACCTGGATAAGAAGGCCTAATGTTAGAAACTACAAGAAAACTTCAGTAACTCTGGCAAAATGACAATAAATACATGAGAACTAGCATAGAACATGTATAAAACACTTCTCCAACTGAGTTTTTCATGTAGAAAAGGTATCTTAGATCCAGGAATTCCAGATTTCGAATTTAGAGCAAATTAAACAGTGTATAAATCCTACGTTTGTAACTTGAAGGAGCCTAGAATGGTAAATGAGTGAAATACAAGGCAGAATACACTTGAAATAGAGGAATAAACACATTAACCAGCTTTGGAAAGTCTTACACTTCAGTGAAATGTATCATTAAACTCTATAACATAGTTGAGAGACAATGTTCCCGAGCGTTCCAGGTTCATAACAGTGTTTAGGTAGTTGTTTGTTCATGTTCCCAATGTTTATACCTGAACAAGAAGGCCTAAGGTTAGAAACTACAAGAAAACATCAGTAACTCTGGCAAAATGACAATAAATACATGAGAACAAGCATAGAACATGTATAAAACAATTCTCCAACTGAGTTGTTCATGTAGAAAAGGTATCTTAGATCCAGGAATTACAGAATTCGTGTTTAGAGCACATTTAACAGTGTATGAATCCTACGTTTTTAACTTGAAGGAGCCTGGAATGGTAAATGAGTGAATACAAGGCAGAATACACTTGAAATAGAGGAATAAAGACATTAACCAGCTTTGGAAACCCTTACACTTCACTGAAATGTATCAGTAAACTCTATAACATAGTAGAGAGACAATGTTCCCAAGCTTTCCAGGTTCATAACAGTGTTTAGGTAGTTGTTTTCAGATGTTCCCAATCTTTATACCTGGACAAGAAGGCCTAATGATAGAAACTACAAGAAAACTTCAGTCACTCTGGCAAAATGACTATAAATACATGAGAACTAGCATACAACATGTATAAAACACTTCTCCAACTGAGCTGTTCATGCAGAAAAGGTATCTTAGATCCCGGAATTACAGAATTCGAGTTTAGAGCACATTTAACAGTGTATGAATCCTATGTTTTTAACTTGAAGGAGCCTAGAATAGTAAATGTGTGAAATACAAGGCAGAATAGAGTTGAAATAGAGAAATAAACCCATTTAGCAGTTTTGGAAAGCCTAACACTTCCATAACAGAGTTGGGAGGCAATGTTCCTAAGCTTTTCAGGTTCATTACAGTGTTTAGATTGTTGTTTTTTCATGTTCCCCATGTTGATACCTGAACAAGAAGGCCTAATGTTAGAAACTACAAGAAAACTTCAGTAACTCTGGCAAAATGACAATAAATACATGAGAACTAGCATAGAACATGTATAAAACACTTCTCCAACTGAGTTGTTCATGTAGAAAAGGTATCGTAGATCCAGGAATTAGAGAATTCGAGTTTAGAGCACATTAAACAGTGTATGAATCCTACGTAGTTAACTTGAAGGAGCCTAGAATGGTAAATGAGTGAAATACAAGGCAGAATACACTTGAAATAGAGGAATAAACACATTAACCAGCTTTGGGAAGTCTTACACTTTAGTGAAATGTATCATTAAACTCTATAACATAGTTGAGAGACAAATTTCCCGAGCTTTCCAGGTTCATAACAGTGTGTAGGTAGTATTTGTTCATGTTCCCAATTTTTATACCTGAACAAGAAGGCCTAATGTTAGAAACTACAAGAAAACATCAGTAACTCTGGCAAAATGACAATAAATACATGAGAACTAGCATGGAACATGTATAAAACATTTCTCCAACTGAGTTGTTCGTGTAGAAAAGGTATCTTAGATCCAGGAATTAGAGAATTCGAGTTTAGAGCACATTTAACAGTGTATGAATCCTACGTTGTTAACTTGAAGGAGCCTAGAATGGTAAATGAGTGAAATACAAGGCAGAACACAATTGAAATAGAGAAATAAACACATTGACCAGCTTTGGAAAGCCTTACACTTCACTGAAATGTAACATTAAACTCTATAACATAGTAAAGAGACAATGTTCCCGAGCTTTCCAGGTTCATAACAGTGTTTAGGTAGTTGTTTGTAGATGTTCCCAATGTTTATACCTGGACAAGAAGGCCTAATGTTAGAAACTACAAGAAAACTTCAGTAACTCTGGCAAAATGACAATAAATACATGAGAACTAGCATAGAACATGTATAAAACACTTCTCCAACTGAGTTGTACAGGTAGAAAAGGTATCTTAGTTCCAGGAATTACAGAATTCGAGTTTAGAGCACATTTAACGGTGTATGAATCCTATGTTGTTAACTTGAAAGAGCCTAGAATGGTAAATGAGTGAAATACAAGGCAGAATACACTTGAAATAGATGAATAAACACATTAACCAGCTTCGGAAAGTCTTACACTTCAGTGAAATGTATCATTAAACTCTATAACATAGTTGAGAGACAATGTTCCCGAGCTTTCCAGGTTCATAACAGTGTTTAGGTAGTTGTTTGTTCATGTTCCCAATGTTTATACCTGAACAAGGAGGCCTAAGGTTAGAAACTACAACAAAACTTCAGTAACTCTGGCAAAATGACAATAAATACATGAGAACTAGCATAGAACATGTATAAAACACTTCTCCAACTGAGTTGTTCATGTAGAAAAGGTATCTTAGATCCAGGAATTCCAGATTTCGAATTTAGAGCAAATTAAACAGTGTATAAATCCTACGTTTGTAACTTGAAGGAGCCTAGAATGGTAAATGAGTGAAATAGAAGGCAGAATACACTTGAAATAGAGGAATAAACACATTAACCAGCTTTGGAAAGTCTTACACTTCAGTGAAATGTATCATTAAACTCTATAACATAGTTGAGAGAGAATGTTCCCGAGCTTTCCAGGTTCATAACAGTGTTTAGGTAGTTGTTTGTTCATGTTCCCAATGTTTATACCTGAACAAGAAGGCCTAAGGTTAGAAACTACAAGAAAACATCAGTAACTCTGGCAAAATGACAATAAATACATGAGAACAAGCATAGAACATGTATAAAACAATTCTCCAACTGAGTTGTTCATGTAGAAAAGGTATCTTAGATCCAGGAATTACAGAATTCGTGTTTAGAGCACATTTAACAGTGTATGAATCCTACGTTGTTAACTTGAAGGAGCCTGGAATGGTAAATGAGTGAATACAAGGCAGAATACACTTGAAATAGAGGAATAAAGACATTAACCAGCTTTGGAAAGCCTTACACTTCACTGAAATGTATCAGTAAACTCTATAACATAGTAGACAGACAATGTTCCCAAGCTTTCCAGGTTCATAACAGGGTTTAGGTAGTTGTTTTCAGATGTTCCCAATCTTTATACCTGGACAAGAAGGCCTAATGTTAGAAACTACAAGAAAACTTCAGTCACTCTGGCAAAATGACTATAAATACATGAGAACTAGCATACAACATGTATAAAACACTTCTCCAACTGAGCTGTTCATGCAGAAAAGGTATCTTAGATCCCGGAATTACAGAATTCGAGTTTAGAGCATATTTAACAGTGTATGAATCCTATGTTTTTAACTTGAAGGAGCCTAGAATAGTAAATGTGTGAAATACAAGGCAGAATACAGTTGAAATAGAGAAATAAACCCATTTAGCAGTTTTGGAAAGGCTAACACTTCCATCACAGTGTTGGGAGGCAATGTTCCTAAGCTTTTCAGGTTCATTACAGTGTTTAGATTGTTGTTTGTTCATGTTCCCCATGTTGATACCTGAACAAGAAGGCCTAATGTTAGAAACTACAAGAAAACTTCAGTAACTCTGGCAAAATGACAATAAATACATGAGAACTAGCATAGAACATGGATAGAACACTTCTCCAACTGTGTTGTTCATGTGGAAAAGGTATCTTAGATCCAGGAATTACAGAATTCGAGTTTAGAGCACATTTAACAGTGTATGAATCCTACGTTGTTAACTTGAAGGAGCCTAGAATGGTAAATGAGTGAATACAAGGCAGAATACACTTGAAATAGAGGAATATACACATTAACCAACTTTGGGAAGTCTTACACTTTAGTGAAATGTATCATTAAACTCTATAACATAGTTGAGAGACAAATTTCCCGAGCTTTCCAGGTTCATAACAGTGTGTAGGTAGTATTTGTTCATGTTCCCAATTTTTATACCTGAACAAGAAGGCCTAATGTTATAAACTACAAGAAAACATCAGTAACTCTGGCAAAATGACAATAAATACATGAGAACTAGCATGGAACATGTATAAAACATTTCTCCAACTGAGTTGTTCGTGTAGAAAAGGTATCTTAGATCCAGGAATTAGAGAATTCGAGTTTAGAGCACATTTAACAGTGTATGAATCCTACGTTTTTAACTTGAAGGAGCCTAGAATGGTAAATGAGTGAAATACAAGGCAGAACACACTTGAAATAGAGAAATAAACAGATTAACCAGCTTTGGAAAGCCTTACACTTCACTGAAATGTAACATTAAACTCTATAACATAGTAAAGAGACAATGTTCCCGAGCTTTCCAGGTTCATAACAGTGTTTAGGTAGTTGTTTGTAGATGTTCCCAATGTTTATACCTGGACAAGAAGGCCTAATGTTAGAAACTAGAAGAAAACTTCAGTAACTCTGGCAAAATGACAATAAATACATGAGAACTAGCATAGAACATGTATAAAACACTTCTCCAACTGAGTTGTTCAGGTAGAAAAGGTATCTTAGTTCCAGGAATTACAGAATTCGAGTTTAGAGCACATTTAACGGTGTATGAATCCTACGTTGTTAACTTGAAAGAGCCTAGAATGGTAAATGAGTGAAATACAAGGCAGAATACACTTGAAATAGATGAATAAACACATTAACCAGCTTCGGAAAGTCTTACACTTCAGTGAAATGTATCATTAAACTCTATAACATAGTTGAGAGACAATGTTCCCGAGCTTTCCAGGTTCATAACAGTGTGTAGGTAGTATTTGTTCATGTTCCCAATTTTTATACCTGAACAAGAAGGCCTAATGTTAGAAACTACAAGAAAACATCAGTAACTCTGGCAAAATGACAATAAATACATGAGAACTAGCATAGAACATGTATAAAACACTTCTCCAACTGAGTTGTTCATTTAGAAAAGGTATCTTAGATCCAGGAATTACAGAATTCGAGTTTAGAGCACATTTAACAGTGTATGAATCCTACGTTTTTAACTTGAAGGAGCCTAAATAGTAAATGTGTGAAATACAAGGCAGAATACAGTTGAAATAGAGAAATAAACCCATTTAGCAGTTTTGGAAAGCCTAACACTTCCATAACAGAGTTGAGAGGCAATGTTCCTAAGCTTTTCAGGTTCATTACAGTGTTTAGATTGTTGTTTGTTCATGTTCCCAATGTTGATACCTGAACAAGAAGGCCTAATGTTAGAAACTACAAGAAAACTTCAGTAACTCTGGCAAAATGACAATAAATACATGAGAACTAGCATAGAACATGGATAAAACACTTCTCCAACTGAGTTGTTCATGTGGAAAAGGTATCTTAGATCCAGGAATTACAGAATTCGAGTTTAGAGCACATTAAACAGTGTATGAATCCTACGTTGTTAACATGAAGGAACCTAGAATGGTAAATGAGTGAAATACAAGGCAGAATACACTTGAAATAGAGGAATAAACACATTAACCAGCTTTGGAAAGCCTTACACTTCACTGAAATGTATCATTAAACTCTATAACATAGTAGAGAGACAATGTTCCCGAGCTTTCCAGGTTCATAACAGTGTTTAGGTAGTTGTTTGTAGATGTTCCCAATGTTTATACCTGGACAAGAAGGCCTAATGTTAGAAACTACAAGAAAACTTCAGTAACTCTGGCAAAATGACAATAAATACATGAGAACTAGCATAGAACATGTATAAAACACTTCTCCAACTGAGTTGTTCAGGTAGAAAAGGTATCTTAGATCCAGGAATTAGAGAATTCGAGTTTAGAGCACATTAAACAGTGTATGAATCCTACGTTGTTAACATGAAGGAACCTAGAATGGTAAATGAGTGAAATACAAGGCAGAATACACTTGAAATAGAGGAATAAACACATTAACGAGCTTTGGAAAGCCTTACACTTCACTGAAATGTATCATTAAACTCTATAACATAGTAGAGAGACAATGTTCCCGAGCTTTCCAGGTTCATAACAGTGTTTAGGTAGTTGTTTGTAGATGTTCCCAATGTTTATACCTGGACAAGAAGGCCTAATGTTAGAAACTTCAAGAAAACTTCAGTAACTCTGGCAAAATGACAATAAATACATGAGAACTAGCATAGAACATGTATAAAACACTTCTCCAACTGAGTTGTTCAGGTAGAAAAGGTATCTTAGATCCAGGAATTACAGAATTCGAGTTTAGAGCACATTTAACGGTGTATGAATCCTACGTTGTTAACTTGAAGGAGCCTAGAATGGTAAATGAGTGAAATACAAGGCAGAATACACTTGAAATAGATGAATAAACACATTAACCAGCTTTGGAAAGTCTTACACTTCAGTGAAATGTATCAATAAACTCTATAACATAGTTGAGAGACAATGTTCCCGAGCTTTCCAGGTTCATAACAGTGTTTAGGTAGTTGTTTGTTCATGTTCCCAATGTTTATACCTGAACAAGAAGGCCTAAGGTTAGAAACTACAAGAAAACATCAGTAACTCTGGCAAAATGACAATAAATACATGAGAACTAGCATAGAACATGTATAAAACACTTCTCCAACTGAGTTGTTCATGTAGAAAAGGTATCTTAGATCCAGGAATTACAGAATTCGAGTTTAGAGCACATTTAACAGTGTATGAATCCTACGTTGTTAACTTTAAGGAGCCTAGAATGGTAAATGAGTGAATACAAGGCAGAATTCACTTGAAATAGAGGAATAAAGACATTAACCAGCTTTGGAAAGCCTTACACTTCCCTGAAATGTATCATTAAACTGTATAACATAGGTGAGAGACAATGTTCCCAAGCTTTCAAGGTACATAACCGTGTTTAGGTAGTTGTTTGTAGATGTTCCCAATGTTTATACCTTGACAAGTAGGCCTAATGTTAGAAACTATAAGAAAACTTCAGTAACTCTGGCAAAATGACAATAAATAGATGAGAAGAAGCATAAAACATGGATAAAACACTTCTCCAACTGAGTTGTTCATGTGGTAAAGGGATCTTAGATCCAGGAATTACAGAATTCGTGTTTAGAGCACATTTAACAGTGTATGAATCCTACCTTGTTAACTTGAAGGAGCCTAGAATGGTAAATGAGTGAATACAAGGCAGAATACACTTGAAATAGAGGAATAAACACATTAACCAGCTTTGGGAAGTCTTACACTTTAGTGAAATGTATCATTAAACTCTATAACATAGTTGAGAGACAAATTTCCCGAGCTTTCCAGGTTCATAACAGTGTGTAGGTAGTTGTTTGTTCATGTTCCCAATGTTTATACCTGAACAAGGAGGCCTAAGGTTAGAAACTACAACAAAACTTCAGTAACTCTGGCAAAATGACAATAAATACATGAGAACTAGCATAGAACATGTATAAAACACTTCTCCAACTGAGTTGTTCATGTAGAAAAGGTATCTTAGATCCAGGAATTCCAGATTTCGAATTTAGAGCAAATTAAACAGTGTATAAATCCTACGTTTGTAACTTGAAGGAGCCTAGAATGATAAATGAGTGAAATACAAGGCAGAATACACTTGAAATAGAGGAATAAACACATTAACCAGCTTTGGAAAGTCTTACACTTCAGTGAAATGTATCATTAAACTCTATAACATAGTTGAGAGAGAATGTTCCCGAGCTTTCCAGGTTCATAACAGTGTTTAGGTAGTTGTTTGTTCATGTTCCCAATGTTTATACCTGAACAAGAAGGCCTAAGGTTAGAAACTACAAGAAAACATCAGTAACTCTGGCAAAATGACAATAAATACATGAGAACAAGCATAGAACATGTATAAAACACTTCTCCAACTGAGCTGTTCATGCAGAAAAGGTATCTTAGATCCCGGAATTACAGAATTCGAGTTTAGAGCATATTTAACAGTGTATGAATCCTATGTTTTTAACTTGAAGGAGCCTAGAATAGTAAATGTGTGAAATACAAGGCAGAATACAGTTGAAATAGAGAAATAAACCCATTTAGCAGTTTTGGAAAGGCTAACACTTCCATAACAGAGTTGGGAGGCAATGTTCCTAAGCTTTTCAGGTTCATTACAGTGTTTAGATTGTTGTTTGTTCATGTTCCCCATGTTGATACCTGAACAAGAAGGCCTAATGTTAGAAACTACAAGAAAACTTCAGTAACTCTGGCAAAATGACAATAAATACATGAGAACTAGCATAGAACATGGATAGAACACTTCTCCAACTGTGTTGTTCATGTGGAAAAGGTATCTTAGATCCAGGAATTACAGAATTCGAGTTTAGAGCACATTTAACAGTGTATGAATCCTACGTTGTTAACTTGAAGGAGCCTAGAATGGTAAATGAGTGAATACAAGGCAGAATACACTTGAAATAGAGGAATAAACACATTAACCAGCTTTGGGAAGTCTTACACTTTAGTGAAATGTATCATTAAACTCTATAACATAGTTGAGAGACAAATTTCCCGAGCTTTCCAGGTTCATAACAGTGTGTAGGTAGTTGTTTGTTCATGTTCCCAATGTTTATACCTGAACAAGGAGGCCTAAGGTTAGAAACTACAACAAAACTTCAGTAACTCTGGCAAAATGACAATAAATACATGAGAACTAGCATAGAACATGTATAAAACACTTCTCCAACTGAGTTGTTCAGGTAGAAAAGGTATCTTAGTTCCAGGAATTACAGAATTCGAGTTTAGAGCACATTTAACGGTGTATGAATCCTACGTTGTTAACTTGAAGGAGCCTAGAATGGTAAATGAGTGAAATACAAGGCAGAATACACTTGAAATAGATGAATAAACACATTAACCAGCTTTGGAAAGTCTTACACTTCAGTGAAATGTATCATTAAACTCTATAACATAGTTGAGAGACAATGTTCCCGAGCTTTCCAGGTTCATAATAGTGTTTAGGTAGTTGTTTGTTCATGTTCCCAATGTTTATACCTGAACAAGAAGGCCTAAGGTTAGAAACTACAAGAAAACATCAGTAACTCTGGCAAAATGACAATAAATACATGAGAACTAGCATAGAACATGTATAAAACACTTCTCCAACTGAGTTGTTCATGTAGAAAAGGTATCTTAGATCCAGGAATTACAGAATTCGAGTTTAGAGCACATTTAACAGTGTATGAATCCTACGTTGTTAACTTTAAGGAGCCTAGAATGGTAAATGAGTGAATACAAGGCAGAATTCACTTGAAATAGAGGAATAAAGACATTAACCAGCTTTGGAAAGCCTTACACTTCACTGAAATGTATCATTAAACTGTATAACATAGGTGAGAGAAAATGTTCCCAAGCTTTCAAGGTACATAACCGTGTTTAGGTAGTTGTTTGTAGATGTTCCCAATGTTTATACCTGGACAAGAAGGCCTAATGTTAGAAACTACAAGAAATCATCAGTAACTCTGGCAAAATGACAATAAATACATGAGAACTAGCATAGAACATGTATAAAACACTTCTCCAACTGAGTTGTTCAGGTAGAAAAGGTATCTTAGATCCAGGAATTACAGAATTCGAGTTTAGAGCACATTTAACGGTGTATGAATCCTACGTTGTTAACTTGAAGGAGCCTAGAATGGTAAATGAGTGAAATACAAGGCAGAATACACTTGAAATAGATGAATAAACACATTAACCAGCTTTGGAAAGTCTTACACTTCAGTGAAATGTATCAATAAACTCTATAACATAGTTGAGAGACAATGTTCCCGAGCTTTCCAGGTTCATAACAGTGTTTAGGTAGTTGTTTCTTCATGTTCCCAATGTTTATACCTGAACAAGAAGGCCTAAGGTTAGAAACTACAAGAAAACATCAGTAACTCTGGCAAAATGACAATAAATACATGAGAACAAGCATAGAACATGTATAAAACACTTCTCCAACTGAGTTGTTCATGTAGAAAAGGTATCTTAGATCCAGGAATTACAGAATTCGAGTTTAGAGCACATTTAACAGTGTATGAATCCTACGTTGTTAACTTGAAGGAGCCTAGAATGGTAAATGAGTGAATACAAGGCAGAATACACTTGAAATAGAGGAATAAAGACATTAACCAGCTTTGGAAAGCCTTACACTTCACGGAAATGTATCAGTAAACTGTATAACATAGTAGAGAGACAATGTTCCCGAGCTTTCCAGGTTCATAACAGTGTTTAGGTAGTTGTTTGCAGATGTTCCCAATGTTTATACCTGGACAAGAAGGCCTAATGTTAGAAACTACAAGAAAACTTCAGTAACTCTGGCAAAATGACTATAAATACATGAGAACTAGCATACAACATGTATAAAACACTTCTCCAACTGAGCTGTTCATGTAGAAAAGGTATCTTAGATCCAGGAATTACAGAATTCGAGTTTAGAGCACATTTAACAGTGTATGAATCCTACGTTTTTAACTTGAAGGAGCCTAGAATAGTAAATGTGTGAAATACAAGGCAGAATACAGTTGAAATAGAGAAATAAACCCATTTAGCAGTTTTGGAAAGCCTAACACTTCCATAACAGAGTTGAGAGGCAATGTTCCTAAGCTTTTCAGGTTCATTACAGTGTTTAGATTGTTGTTTGTTCATGTTCCCAATGTTGATACCTGAACAAGAAGGCCTAATGTTAGAAACTACAAGAAAACTTCAGTAACTCTGGCAAAATGACAATAAATACATGAGAACTAGCATAGAACATGTATAAAACACTTCTCCAACTGAGTTGTTCAGGTAGAAAAGGTATCTTAGATCCAGGAATTAGAGAATTCGAGTTTAGAGCACATTAAACAGTGTATGAATCCTACGTTGTTAACATGAAGGAACCTAGAATGGTAAATGAGTGAAATACAAGGCAGAATACACTTGAAATAGAGGAATAAACACATTAACCAGCTTTGGAAAGCCTTACACTTCACTGAAATGTATCATTAAACTCTATAACATAGTAGAGAGACAATGTTCCCGAGCTTTCCAGGTTCATAACAGTGTTTAGGTAGTTGTTTGTAGATGTTCCCAATGTTTATACCTGGACAAGAAGGCCTAATGTTAGAAACTACAAGAAAACTTCAGTAACTCTGGCAAAATGACAATAAATACATGAGAACTAGCATAGAACATGTATAAAACACTTCTCCAACTGAGTTGTTCAGGTAGAAAAGGTATCTTAGATCCAGGAATTACAGAATTCGAGTTTAGAGCACATTTAAGGGTGTATGAATCCTACGTTGTTAACTTGAAGGAGCCTAGAATGGTAAATGAGTGAAATACAAGGCAGAATACACTTGAAATAGATGAATAAACACATTAACCAGCTTTGGAAAGTCTTACACTTCAGTGAAATGTATCAATTAACTCTATAACATAGTTGAGAGACAATGTTCCCGAGCTTTCCAGGTTCATAACAGTGTTTAGGTAGTTGTTTGTTCATGTTCCCAATGTTTATACCTGAACAAGAAGGCCTAAGGTTAGAAACTACAAGAAAACATCAGTAACTCTGGCAAAATGACAATAAATACATGAGAACAAGCATAGAACATGTATAAAACACTTCTCCAACTGAGTTGTTCATGTAGAAAAGGTATCTTAGATCCAGGAATTACAGAATTCGAGTTTAGAGCACATTTAACAGTATATGAATCCTACGTTGTTAACTTGAAGGAGCCTAGAATGGTAAATGAGTGAATACAAGGCAGAATACACTTGAAATAGAGGAATAAAGACATTAACCAGCTTTGGAAAGCCTTACACTTCACGGAAATGTATCAGTAAACTGTATAACATAGTAGAGAGACAATGTTCCCGAGCTTTCCAGGTTCATAACAGTGTTTAGGTAGTTGTTTGCAGATGTTCCCAATGTTTATACCTGGACAAGAAGGCCTAATGTTAGAAACTACAAGAAAACTTCAGTAACTCTGGCAAAATGACTATAAATACATGAGAACTAGCATACAACATGTATAAAACACTTCTCCAACTGAGCTGTTCATGTAGAAAAGGTATCTTAGATCCAGGAATTACAGAATTCGAGTTTAGAGCACATTTAACAGTGTATGAATCCTACGTTTTTAACTTGAAGGAGCCTAGAATAGTAAATGTGTGAAATACAAGGCAGAATACAGTTGAAATAGAGAAATAAACCCATTTAGCAGTTTTGGAAAGCCTAACACTTCCATAACAGAGTTGAGCGGCAATGTTCCTAAGCTTTTCAGGTTCATTACAGTGTTTAGATTGTTGTTTGTTCATGTTCCCAATGTTGATACCTGGACAAGAAGGCCTAATGTTAGAAACTACAAGAAAACTTCAGTAACTCTGGCAAAATGACAATAAACACATGAGAACTAGCATAGAACATGTATAAAACACTTCTCCAACTGAGTTGTTCAGGTAGAAAAGGTATCTTAGATCCAGGAATTACAGAATTTGAGTTTAGAGCACATTTAACGGTGTATGAATCCTACGTTGTTAACTTGAAGGAGCCTAGAATGGTAAATGAGTGAAATACAAGGCAGAATACACTTGAAATAGATGAATAAACACATTAACCAGCTTTGGAAAGTCTTACACTTCAGTGAAATGTATCATTAAACTCTATAACATAGTTGAGAGACAATGTTCCCGAGCCTTCCAGGTTCATAACAGTGTTTAGGTAGTTGTTTGTTCATGTTCCCAATGTTTATACCTGAACAAGAAGGCCTAAGGTTAAAAACTACAAGAAAACATCAGTAACTCTGGCAAAATGACAATAAATACATGAGAACTAGCATAGAACATGTATAAAACACTTCTCCTACTGAGTTGTTCATGTAGAAAAGGTATCTTAGATCCAGGAATTACAGAATTCGAGTTTAGAGCACATTTAACAGTGTATGAATCCTACGTTGTTAACTTGAAGGAGCCTAGAATGGTAAATGAGTGAATACAAGGCAGAATTCACTTGAAATAGAGGAATAAAGACATTAACCAGCTTTGGAAAGCCTTACACTTCACTGAAATGTATCATTAAACTGTATAACATAGGTGAGAGACAATGTTCCCAAGCTTTCAAGGTACATAACCGTGTTTAGGTAGTTGTTTGTAGATGTTCCCAATGTTTATACCTGGACAAGAAGGCCTAATGTTAGAAACTACAAGAAAACTTCAGTAACTCTGGCAAAATGACTATAAATACATGAGAACTAGAATACAACATGTATAAAACACTTCTCCAACTGAGCTGTTCATGTAGAAAAGGTATCTTAGATCCAGGAATTACAGAATTCGAGTTTAGAGCACATTTAACAGTGTATGAATCCTACGTTTTTAACTTGAAGGAGCCTAGAATAGTAAATGTGTGAAATACAAGGCAGAATACAGTTGAAAGAGAGAAATAAACCCATTTAGCAGTTTTTTGAAAGCCTAACACTTCCATAACAGAGTTGAGAGGCAATGTTCCTAAGCTTTTCAGGTTCATTACAGTGTTTAGATTGTTGTTTGTTCATGTTCCCAATGTTTATACCTGAACAAGAAGGCCTAATGTTAGAAACTACAAGAAAACATCAGTAACTCTGGCAAAATGACAATAAATACATGAGAACTAGCATAGAACATGTATAAAACACTTCTCCAACTGAGTTGTTCAGGTAGAAAAGGTATCTTAGATCCAGGAATTACAGAATTCGAGTTTAGAGCACATTTAACGGTGTATGAATCCTACGTTGTTAACTTGAAGGAGCCTAGAATGGTAAATGAGTGAATACAAGGCAGAATACACTTGAAATAGAGGAATAAAGACATTAACCAGCTTTGGAAAGCCTTACACTTCACTGAAATGTATCAGTAAACTCTATAACATAGTAGAGAGACAATGTTCCCGAGCTTTCCAGGTTCATAACAGTGTTTAGGTAGTTGTTTGCAGATGTTCCCAATGTTTATACCTGGACAAGAAGGCCTAATGTTAGAAACTACAAGAAAACTTCAGTAACTCTGGCAAAATGACTATAAATACATGAGAACTAGCATACAACATGTATAAAACACTTCTCCAACTGAGCTGTTCATGTAGAAAAGGTATCTTAGATCCAGGAATTACAGAATTCGAGTTTAGAGCACATTTAACAGTGTATGAATCCTACGTTTTTAACTTGAAGGAGCCTAGAATAGTAAATGTGTGAAATACAAGGCAGAATACAGTTGAAAGAGAGAAATAAACCCATTTAGCAGTTTTTGAAAGCCCAACACTTCCATAACAGAGTTGAGAGGCAATGTTCCTAAGCTTTTCAGGTTCATTACAGTGTTTAGATTGTTGTTTGTTCATGTTCCCAATGTTTATACCTGAACAAGAAGGCCTAATGTTAGAAACTACAAGAAAACTTCAGTAACTCTGGCAAAATGACAATAAATACATGAGAACTAGCATAGAACATGGATAAAACACTTCTCCAACTGAGTTGTTCATGTGGAAAAGGTATCTTAGATCCAGGAATTACAGAATTCGAGTTTAGAGCACATTAAACAGTGTATGAATTCTACGTTGTTAACATGAAGGAACCTAGAATGGTAAATGAGTGAAATACAAGGCAGAATACACTTGAAATAGAGGAATAAACACATTAACCAGCTTTGGAAAGCCTTACACTTCACTGAAATGTATCATTAAACTCTATAACATAGTAGAGAGACAATGTTCCCGAGCTTTCCAGGTTCATAACAGTGTTTAGGTAGTTGTTTGTAGATGTTCCCAATGTTTATACCTGGACAAGAAGGCCTAATGTTAGAAACTACAAGAAAACTTCAGTAACTCTGGCAAAATGACAATAAACACATGAGAACTAGCATAGAACATGTATAAAACACTTCTCCAACTGAGTTGTTCAGGTAGAAAAGGTATCTTAGATCCAGGAATTACAGAATTCGAGTTTAGAGCACATTTAACGGTGTATGAATCCTACGTTGTTAACTTGAAAGAGCCTAGAATGGTAAAAGAGTGAAATACAAGGCAGAATACACTTGAAATAGATGAATAAACACATTAACCAGCTTCGGAAAGTCTTACACTTCAGTGAAATGTATCATTAAACTCTATAACATAGTTGAGAGACAATGTTCCCGAGCGTTCCAGGTTCATAACAGTGTTTAGGTAGTTGTTTGTAGATGTTCCCAATGTTTCTACCTGAACAAGAAGGCCTAATGTTAGAAACTACAAGAAAACATCAGTAACTCTGGCAAAATGACAATAAATACATGAGAACTAGCATAGAACATGTATAAAACACTTCTCCAACTGAGTTGTTCAGGTAGAAAAGGTATCTTAGATCCAGGAATTACAGAATTCGAGTTTAGAGCACATTTAACGGTGTATGAATCCTACGTTGTTAACTTGAAGGAGCCTAGAATGGTAAATGAGTGAATACAAGGCAGAATACACTTGAAATAGAGGAATAAAGACATTAACCAGCTTTGGAAAGCCTTACACTTCACTGAAATGTATCAGTAAACTCTATAACATAGTAGAGAGACAATGTTCCCGAGCTTTCCAGGTTCATAACAGTGTTTAGGTAGTTGTTTGCAGATGTTCCCAATGTTTATACCTGGACAAGAAGGCCTAATGTTAGAAACTACAAGAAAACTTCAGTAACTCTGGCAAAATGACTATAAATACATGAGAACTAGCATACAACATGTATAAAACACTTCTCCAACTGAGCTGTTCATGTAGAAAAGGTATCTTAGATCCAGGAATTACAGAATTCGAGTTTAGAGCACATTTAACAGTGTATGAATCCTACGTTTTTAACTTGAAGGAGCCTAGAATAGTAAATGTGTGAAATACAAGGCAGAATACAGTTGAAATAGAGAAATAAACCCATTTAGCAGTTTTGGAAAGCCTAACACTTCCATAACAGAGTTGAGAGGCAATGTTCCTAAGCTTTTCAGGTTCATTACAGTGTTTAGATTGTTGTTTGTTCATGTTCCCAATGTTAATACCTGAACAAGAAGGCCTAATGTTAGAAACTACAAGAAAACTTCAGTAACTCTGGCAAAATGACAATAAATACATGAGAACTAGCATAGAACATGGATAAAACACTTCTGCAACTGAGTTGTTCATGTGGAAAAGGTATCTTAGATCCAGGAATTACAGAATTCGAGTTTAGAGCACATTAAACAGTGTATGAATCCTACGTTGTTAACATGAAGGAACCTAGAATGGTAAATGAGTGAAATACAAGGCAGAATACACTTGAAATAGAGGAATAAACACATTAACCAGCTTTGGAAAGCCTTACACTTCACTCAAATGTATCATTAAACTCTATAACATAGTAGAGAGACAATGTTCCAGAGCTTTCCAGGTTCATAACAGTGTTTAGGTAGTTGTTTGTAGATGTTCCCAATGTTTATACCTGGACAAGAAGGCCTAATGTTAGAAACTACAAGAAAACTTCAGTAACTCTGGCAAAATGACAATAAATACATGAGAACTAGCATAGAACATGTATAAAACACTTCTCCAACTGAGTTGTTCATGTAGAAAAGGTATCTTAGATCCAGGAATTACAGAATTCGAGTTTAGAGCACATTTAACAGTGTATGAATCCTACGTTGTTAACTTTAAGGAGCCTAGAATGGTAAATGAGTGAATACAAGGCAGAATTCACTTGAAATAGAGGAATAAAGACATTAACCAGCTTTGGAAAGCCTTACACTTCACTGAAATGTATCATTAAACTGTATAACATAGGTGAGAGACAATGTTCCCAAGCTTTCAAGGTACATAACCGTGTTTAGGTAGTTGTTTGTAGATGTTCCCAATGTTTATACCTGGACAAGAAGGCCTAATGTTAGAAACTACAAGAAATCATCAGTAACTCTGGCAAAATGACAATAAATACATGAGAACTAGCATAGAACATGTATAAAACACTTCTCCAACTGAGTTGTTCATGTAGAAAAGGTATCTTAGATCCAGGAATTAGAGAATTCGAGTTTAGAGCACATTAAACAGTGTATGAATCCTACGTTGTTAACATGAAGGAACCTAGAATGGTAAATGAGTGAAATACAAGGCAGAATACACTTGAAATAGAGGAATAAACACATTAACCAGCTTTGGAAAGCCTTACACTTCACTGAAATGTATCATTAAACTGTATAACATAGGTGAGAGACAATGTTCCCAAGCTTTCAAGGTACATAACCGTGTTTAGGTAGTTGTTTGTAGATGTTCCCAATGTTTATACCTGGACAAGAAGGCCTAATGTTAGAAACTACAAGAAAACTTCAGTAACTCTGGCAAAATGACTATAAATACATGAGAACTAGCATACAACATGTATAAAACACTTCTCCAACTGAGCTGTTCATGTAGAAAAGGTATCTTAGATCCAGGAATTACAGAATTCGAGTTTAGAGCACATTTAACAGTGTATGAATCCTACGTTTTTAACTTGAAGGAGCCTAGAATAGTAAATGTGTGAAATACAAGGCAGAATACAGTTGAAATAGAGAAATAAACCCATTTAGCAGTTTTTGAAAGCCTAACACTTCCATAACAGAGTTGAGAGGCAATGTTCCTAAGCTTTTCAGGTTCATTACAGTGTTTAGATTGTTGTTTGTTCATGTTCCCAATGTTGATACCTGAACAAGAAGGCCTAATGTTAGAAACTACAAGAAAACTTCAGTAACTCTGGCAAAATGACAATAAATACATGAGAACTAGCATAGAACATGGATAAAACACTTCTCCAACTGAGTTGTTCATGTGGAAAAGGTATCTTAGATCCAGGAATTACAGAATTCGAGTTTAGAGCACATTAAACAGTGTATGAATTCTACGTTGTTAACATGAAGGAACCTAGAATGGTAAATGAGTGAAATACAAGGCAGAATACACTTGAAATAGAGGAATAAACACATTAACCAGCTTTGGAAAGCCTTACACTTCACTGAAATGTATCATTAAACTCTATAACATAGTAGAGAGACAATGTTCCCGAGCTTTCCAGGTTCATAACAGTGTTTAGGTAGTTGTTTGTAGATGTTCCCAATGTTTATACCTGGACAAGAAGGCCTAATGTTAGAAACTACAAGAAAACTTCAGTAACTCTGGCAAAATGACAATAAATACATGAGAACTAGCATAGAATATGTATAAAACACTTCTCCAACTGAGTTGTTCAGGTAGAAAAGGTATCTTAGTTCCAGGAATTACAGAATTCGAGTTTAGAGCACATTTAACGGTGTATGAATCCTACGTTGTTAACTTGAAAGAGCCTAGAATGGTAAATGAGTGAAATACAAGGCAGAATACACTTGAAGTAGATGAATAAACACATTAACCAGCTTCGGAAAGTCTTACACTTCAGTGAAATGTATCATTAAACTCTATAACATAGTTGAGAGACAATGTTCCCGAGCGTTCCAGGTTCATAACAGTGTTTAGGTAGTTGTTTGTAGATGTTCCCAATGTTTCTACCTGAACAAGAAGGCCTAATGTTAGAAACTACAAGAAAACATCAGTAACTCTGGCAAAATGACAATAAATACATGAGAACTAGCATAGAACATGTATAAAACACTTCTCCAACTGAGTTGTTCAGGTAGAAAAGGTATCTTAGATCCAGGAATTACAGAATTTGAGTTTAGAGCACATTTAACGGTGTATGAATCCTACGTTGTTAACTTGAAGGAGCCTAGAATGGTAAATGAGTGAAATACAAGGCAGAATACACTTGAAATAGATGAATAAACACATTAACCGGCTTTGGAAAGTCTTACACTTCAGTGAAATGTATCATTAAACTCTATAACATAGTTGAGAGACAATGTTCCCGAGCTTTCCAGGTTCATAACAGTGTTTAGGTAGTTGTTTGTTCATGTTCCCAATGTTTATACCTGAACAAGAAGGCCTAAGGTTAGAAACTACAAGAAAACATCAGTAACTCTGGCAAAATGACAATAAATACATGAGAACAAGCATAGAACATGTATAAAACACTTCTCCAACTGAGTTGTTCATGTAGAAAAGGTATCTTAGATCCAGGAATTACAGAATTCGAGTTTAGAGCACATTTAACGGTGTATGAATCCTACGTTGTTAACTTGAAGGAGCCTAGAATGGTAAATGAGTGAAATACAAGGCAGAATACACTTGAAATAGATGAATAAACACATTAACCAGCTTTGGAAAGTCTTACACTTCAGTGAAATGTATCAATAAACTCTATAACATAGTTGAGAGACAATGTTCCCGAGCTTTCCAGGTTCATAACAGTGTTTAGGTAGTTGTTTGTAGATGTTCCCAATGTTTATACCTGGACAAGAAGGCCTAATGTTAGAAACTACAAGAAAACTTCAGTAACTCTGGCAAAATGACAATAAATACATGAGAACTAGCATAGAACATGTATAAAACACTTCTCCAACTGAGTTGTTCAGGTAGAAAAGGTATCTTAGATCCAGGAATTACAGAATTCGAGTTTAGAGCACATTTAACGGTGTATGAATCCTACTTTGTTAACTTGAAGGAGCCTAGAATGGTAAATGAGTGAAATACAAGGCAGAATACACTTGAAATAGATGAATCTACACATTAACCAGCTTTGGAAAGCCTTACACTTCACTGAAATGTATCAGTAAACTGTATAACATAGTAGAGAGACAATGTTCCCGAGCTTTCCAGGTTCATAACAGTGTTTAGGTAGTTGTTTATAGATGTTCCCAATGTTTATACCTGGACAAGAAGGCCTAATGTTAGAAACTACAAGAAAACTTCAGTAACTCTGGCAAAATGACTATAAATACATGAGAACTAGCATACAACATGTATAAAACACTTCTCCAACTGAGCTGTTCATGTAGAAAAGGTATCTTAGATCCAGGAATTACAGAATTCGAGTTTAGAGCACATTTAACAGTGTATGAATCCTACGTTTTTAACTTGAAGGAGCCTAGAATAGTAAATGTGTGAAATACAAGGCAGAATACAGTTGAAATAGAGAAATAAACCCATTTAGCAGTTTTGGAAAGCCTAACACTTCCATAACAGAGTTGAGAGGCAATGTTCCTAAGCTTTTCAGGTTCATTACAGTGTTTAGATTGTTGTTTGTTCATGTTCCCAATGTTGATACCTGAACAAGAAGGCCTAATGTTAGAAACTACAAGAAAACTTCAGTAACTCTGGCAAAATGACAATAAATACATGAGAACTAGCATAGAACATGGATAAAACACTTCTGCAACTGAGTTGTTCATGTGGAAAAGGTATCTTAGATCCAGGAATTACAGAATTCGAGTTTAGAGCACATTAAACAGTGTATGAATCCTACGTTGTTAACATGAAGGAACCTAGAATGGTAAATGAGTGAAATACAAGGCAGAATACACTTGAAATAGAGGAATAAACACATTAACCAGCTTTGGAAAGCCTTACACTTCACTCAAATGTATCATTAAACTCTATAACATAGTAGAGAGACAATGTTCCCGAGCTTTGCAGGTTCATAACAGTGTTTAGGTAGTTGTTTGTAGATGTTCCCAATGTTTATACCTGGACAAGAAGGCCTAATGTTAGAAACTACAAGAAAACTTCAGTAACTCTGGCAAAATGACAATAAATACATGAGAACTAGCATAGAACATGTATAAAACACTTCTCCAACTGAGTTGTTCAGGTAGAAAAGGTATCTTAGTTCCAGGAATTACAGAATTCCAGTTTAGAGCACATTTAACAGTGTATGAATCCTACATTGTTAACTTGAAGGAGCCTAGAATGGTAAATGAGTGAAATACAAAGAAGAATACACTTGAAATGGAATAATAAACACATTATCCAGCTTGGAAAGCCTAACACTTCCACAACAGAGTTGAGGGACAATGTGCCCGAGTTTTCCAGGTTCATAACAGTGTTTAGGTAGTTGTTTGTAGATGTTCCCAATGTTTATATCTGTTCAAGAAGGCCTGATGTTAGAAACTACAAGAAAACATCTGTAACTCTTGCAAAATGACAATAAATACATTAGAACTAGCATAGAACATGTACAAAACACTTCTCCAACTGAGTTCTTCATTTAGAAAAGTATCTTAGATCCAGGAATTACAGAATTCTAGTTTAGAGCACATTTAACAGTGTATGAATCCTACGTTGTTAAATTGAAGGAGCCTAGAATGTTAAATGAGTGAAATACAAGGCAGAATACACTTGAAATAGAGGAATAAACACATTAACCAGCTTTGGAGAGACTTACACTTCAGTGAAATGTATCATTAAAATCTATAACATAGTTGAGAGACAATGTTCCCGAGCTTTACAGGTTCATAACAGTGGTTAGGTAGTTGTTTGTGGATGTTCCCAATGTTTATACCTGGTCAAGAAGGCCTAATGTTAGAAACTACAAGAAAACATCAGTAACTCTGGCAAAATGACAATGAATACATTAGAACTAGCATAGAACATGTATAAAACACTTCTCCAACTGAGTTGTTCGTGTAGAAAAGGTATCTTAGATCCAGGAATTACAGAATTCGAGTTTAGAGTTCATTTAACATTTTATCAATCCTACGTTGTTAACTTGAAGGAGCCTAGAATGGTAAATGTGTGAAATACAAAGAAGAATACACTTGAAATGGAAGAATAAACAAATTAACAAGCTTGGGAAGCCTAACACTTCCACAACAGAGTTGAGGGACAATGTTCCCGAGTTTTCCAGGTTCATAACAGTGTTTAGGTAGTTGTTTGTAGATGTTCCCAATGTTTATACCTGGTCAAGAAGGCCTAATGTTAGAAACTACAAGAAAACATCAGTAACTCTGGCAAAATGACAATAAATACATGAGAACTAGCATAGAACATGTATAAAAAACACTTCTCCAACTGAGTTAAACATGTAGAAAAGGTAACTTAGATCCAGGAATTCCAGTTTTCGAGTTTAGAGCACATTAAACAGTGTATGAATCCTACGTTGTTATCTTGAAGGAGCCTAGAATGGTAAATGAGTGAAATACAAGGCAGAATACACTTGAAATAGAGGAATAAACACATTAACCAGCTTTGCAAATACTTACACTTCAGTGAAATGTATCATTAAACTCTACAACATAGTTGAGAGACAATGTTCCCGAGCTTTCCAGGTTCATAACAGTGTTTAGGTAGTTGTTTGTAGATGTTCCCAAAGTTTATACCTGGTCAAGAAGGCCTAATGTTAGAAACTACAAGAAAACATCAGTAACTCTGGCAAAATGACAATAAATACAATAGAACTAGCATAGAACATGTACAAAACACTTCTCCACCTGAGTTGTTCGTGTAGAAAAGGTATCTTAGATCCAGGAATTACAGAATTCGAGTTTAGAGTACATTTAACACTTTATGAATCCTACGTTTTTAACTTGAAGGAGCCTAGAATTGTAAATGAGTGAAATACATTGCAGAGTACACTTGAAATTGAGAAATAAACCCATTTAGCAGCTTTGGAAAGCCTAACACTTCCATAACAGAGTTTAGAAACAATGTTCCCGAGCTTTCCAGGTTCATAACAGTGTTTAGGTAGGTGTTTGTAGATGTTCCCAATGTTTATACCTGGTCAAGAAGGCCTAATGTTAGAAACTACAAGAAAACTTCAGTAACTCTGGCAAAATGACAATATATACATGAGAACTAGCATACAACATGTATAAAACACTTCTCCAGCTGAGCTGTTCATGTAGAAAAGGTATCTGAGATCCAGGAATTACAGAATTCGAGTTTAGAGCACATTTAACAGTGTATGAATCCTACGTTGTTAACTTGAAGGAGCCTAGAATGGTAAATGAGTGAAATACAAGGCAGAATGCACTTGAAATAGAGGAATAAACACATTAACCAGCTTTGGAAAGACTTACACTTCAGTGAAATGTATCATTAAAATCTATAACATAGTTGAGAGATAATGTTCCCGAGCTTTACAGGTTCATAACTGTGGTTAGGTAGTTGTTTGTAGATGTTCCCAATGTTTATACCTGGTCAAAAAGGCCTAATGTTAGAAACTACAAGAATACATCAGTAACTCTGGCAAAATGACAATGAATACATTAGAACTAGCATAGAACATGTATAAAACACTTCTCCAACTGAGTCGTTAATGTAGAAAAGGTATCTTAGATCCAGGAATTACAGAATTCGTGTTTAGAGCACATTTAACATTTCATGACTCCTACGTTGTTAACATGAAGGAGCCTAGAATGGTAAATGTGTCAAATACAAAGAAGAATACACTTGAAATGGAAGAATGAACACATTAACCAACTTGGAAAGCCTAACACTTCCACAACATAGTTGAGAGACAATGTTCCCGAGCTTTACAGGTTCATAACAGTGTTTAGGTAGGTGTTTGTAGATGTTCCCAATGTTTATACCTGGTCAAGAAGGCCTAATGTTAGAAACTACAAGAAAACATCAGTAACTATGGCAAAATGACAATAAATTCATTAGAACTAGCATAGAACATGTACAAAACACTTCTCCAACTGAGTTGTTCGTGTAGAAAAGGTATCTTAGATCCAGGAATTACAGAATTCTAGTTTAGAGCACATTTAACAGTGTATGAATCCTACGTTGTTAACTTGAAGGAGCCTAGAATGGTAAATGTGTGAAATACAAAGAAGAATACACTTGAAATGGAAGAATAAACAAATTAACAAGCTTGGAAAGCCTAACACTTCCACAACAGAGTTGAGGGACAATGTTCCCGAGTTTTCCAGGTTCATAACAGTGTTTAGGTAGTTGTTTGTAGATGTTCCCAATGTTTATACCTGGTCAAGAAGGCCTAATGTTAGAAACTACAAGAAAACATGAGTACCTCTGGCAAAATGAAAATAAATACATGAGAACTAGCATAGAACATGTATAAAAAACACTTCTCCAACTGAGTTAAACATGTAGAAAAGGTAACTTAGATCCAGGAATTCCAGTTTTCGAGTTTAGAGCACATTAAACAGTGTATGAATCCTACGTTGTTATCTTGAAGGAGCCTAGAATGGTAAATGAGTGAAATACAAGGCAGAATACACTTGAAATAGAGGAATAAACACATTAACCAGCTTTGCAAATACTTACACTTCAGTGAAATGTATCATTAAACTCTACAACATAGTTGAGAGACAATGTTCCCGAGCTTTCCAGGTTCATAACAGTGTTTAGGTAGTTGTTTGTAGATGTTCCCAAAGTTTATACCTGGTCAAGAAGGCCTAATGTTAGAAACTACAAGAAAACATCAGTAACTCTGGCAAAATGACAATAAATACAATAGAACTAGCATAGAACATGTACAAAACACTTCTCCACCTGAGTTGTTCGTGTAGAAAAGGTATCTTAGATCCAGGAATTACAGAATTCGAGTTTAGAGTACATTTAACACTTTATGAATCCTACGTTTTTAACTTGAAGGAGCCTAGAATTGTAAATGAGTGAAATACATTGCAGAGTACACTTGAAATTGAGAAATAAACCCATTTAGCAGCTTTGGAAAGCCTAACACTTCCATAACAGAGTTTAGAAACAATGTTCCCGAGCTTTCCAGGTTCATAACAGTGTTTAGGTAGGTGTTTGTAGATGTTCCCAATGTTTATACCTGGTCAAGAAGGCCTAATGTTAGAAACTACAAGAAAACTTCAGTAACTCTGGCAAAATGACAATATATACATGAGAACTAGCATACAACATGTATAAAACACTTCTCCAGCTGAGCTGTTCATGTAGAAAAGGTATCTGAGATCCAGGAATTACAGAATTCGAGTTTAGAGCACATTTAACAGTGTATGAATCCTACGTTGTTAACTTGAAGGAGCCTAGAATGGTAAATGAGTGAAATACAAGGCAGAATGCACTTGAAATAGAGGAATAAACACATTAACCAGCTTTGGAAAGACTTACACTTCAGTGAAATGTATCATTAAAATCTATAACATAGTTGAGAGATAATGTTCCCGAGCTTTACAGGTTCATAACTGTGGTTAGGTAGTTGTTTGTAGATGTTCCCAATGTTTATACCTGGTCAAAAAGGCCTAATGTTAGAAACTACAAGAATACATCAGTAACTCTGGCAAAATGACAATGAATACATTAGAACTAGCATAGAACATGTATAAAACACTTCTCCAACTGAGTCGTTAATGTAGAAAAGGTATCTTAGATCCAGGAATTACAGAATTCGTGTTTAGAGCACATTTAACATTTCATGACTCCTACGTTGTTAACATGAAGGAGCCTAGAATGGTAAATGTGTCAAATACAAAGAAGAATACACTTGAAATGGAAGAATGAACACATTAACCAACTTGGAAAGCCTAACACTTCCACAACATAGTTGAGAGACAATGTTCCCGAGCTTTACAGGTTCATAACAGTGTTTAGGTAGGTGTTTGTAGATGTTCCCAATGTTTATACCTGGTCAAGAAGGCCTAATGTTAGAAACTAAAAGAAAACATCAGTAACTATGGCAAAATGACAATAAATTCATTAGAACTAGCATAGAACATGTACAAAACACTTCTCCAACTGAGTTGTTCGTGTAGAAAAGGTATCTTAGATCCAGGAATTACAGAATTCTAGTTTAGAGCACATTTAACAGTGTATGAATCCTACGTTGTTAACTTGAAGGAGCCTAGAATGGTAAATGTGTGAAATACAAAGAAGAATACACTTGAAATGGAAGAATAAACAAATTAACAAGCTTGGAAAGCCTAACACTTCCACAACAGAGTTGAGGGACAATGTTCCCGAGTTTTCCAGGTTCATAACAGTGTTTAGGTAGTTGTTTGTAGATGTTCCCAATGTTTATACCTGGTCAAGAAGGCCTAATGTTAGAAACTACAAGAAAACATGAGTACCTCTGGCAAAATGAAAATAAATACATGAGAACTAGCATAGAACATGTATAAAAAACACTTCTCCAACTGAGTTAAACATGTAGAAAAGGTAACTTAGATCCAGGAATTCCAGTTTTCGAGTTTAGAGCACATTAAACAGTGTATGAATCCTACGTTGTTATCTTGAAGGAGCCTAGAATGGTAAATGAGTGAAATACAAGGCAGAATACACTTGAAATAGAGGAATAAACACATTAACCAGCTTTGCAAATACTTACACTTCAGTGAAATGTATCATTAAACTCTACAACATAGTTGAGAGACAATGTTCCCGAGCTTTCCAGGTTCATAACAGTGTTTAGGTAGTTGTTTGTAGATGTTCCCAAAGTTTATACCTGGTCAAGAAGGCCTAATGTTAGAAACTACAAGAAAACATCAGTAACTCTGGCAAAATGACAATAAATACAATAGAACTAGCATAGAACATGTACAAAACACTTCTCCACCTGAGTTGTTCGTGTAGAAAAGGTATCTTAGATCCAGGAATTACAGAATTCGAGTTTAGAGTACATTTAACACTTTATGAATCCTACGTTTTTAACTTGAAGGAGCCTAGAATTGTAAATGAGTGAAATACATTGCAGAGTACACTTGAAATTGAGAAATAAACCCATTTAGCAGCTTTGGAAAGCCTAACACTTCCATAACAGAGTTTAGAAACAATGTTCCCGAGCTTTCCAGGTTCATAACAGTGTTTAGGTAGGTGTTTGTAGATGTTCCCAATGTTTATACCTGGTCAAGAAGGCCTAATGTTAGAAACTACAAGAAAACTTCAGTAACTCTGGCAAAATGACAATATATACATGAGAACTAGCATACAACATGTATAAAACACTTCTCCAGCTGAGCTGTTCATGTAGAAAAGGTATCTGAGATCCAGGAATTACAGAATTCGAGTTTAGAGCACATTTAACAGTGTATGAATCCTACGTTGTTAACTTGAAGGAGCCTAGAATGGTAAATGAGTGAAATACAAGGCAGAATGCACTTGAAATAGAGGAATAAACACATTAACCAGCTTTGGAAAGACTTACACTTCAGTGAAATGTATCATTAAAATCTATAACATAGTTGAGAGATAATGTTCCCGAGCTTTACAGGTTCATAACTGTGGTTAGGTAGTTGTTTGTAGATGTTCCCAATGTTTATACCTGGTCAAAAAGGCCTAATGTTAGAAACTACAAGAATACATCAGTAACTCTGGCAAAATGACAATGAATACATTAGAACTAGCATAGAACATGTATAAAACACTTCTCCAACTGAGTCGTTAATGTAGAAAAGGTATCTTAGATCCAGGAATTACAGAATTCGTGTTTAGAGCACATTTAACATTTCATGACTCCTACGTTGTTAACATGAAGGAGCCTAGAATGGTAAATGTGTCAAATACAAAGAAGAATACACTTGAAATGGAAGAATGAACACATTAACCAACTTGGAAAGCCTAACACTTCCACAACATAGTTGAGAGACAATGTTCCCGAGCTTTACAGGTTCATAACAGTGTTTAGGTAGGTGTTTGTAGATGTTCCCAATGTTTATACCTGGTCAAGAAGGCCTAATGTTAGAAACTAAAAGAAAACATCAGTAACTATGGCAAAATGACAATAAATTCATTAGAACTAGCATAGAACATGTACAAAACACTTCTCCAACTGAGTTGTTCGTGTAGAAAAGGTATCTTAGATCCAGGAATTACAGAATTCTAGTTTAGAGCACATTTAACAGTGTATGAATCCTACGTTGTTAACTTGAAGGAGCCTAGAATGGTAAATGTGTGAAATACAAAGAAGAATACACTTGAAATGGAAGAATAAACAAATTAACAAGCTTGGGAAGCCTAACACTTCCACAACAGAGTTGAGGGACAATGTTCCCGAGTTTTCCAGGTTCATAACAGTGTTTAGGTAGTTGTTTGTAGATGTTCCCAATGTTTATACCTGGTCAAGAAGGCCTAATGTTAGAAACTACAAGAAAACATCAGTAACTCTGGCAAAATGACAATAAATACAATAGAACTAGCATAGAACATGTACAAAACACTTCTCCAACTGAGTTGTTCGTGTAGAAAAGGTATCTTAGATAAAGGAATTATAGAATTCCAGTTTAGAGTACATTTAACAGTTTATGAATCCTACGTTAACTTGAAGGAGCCTAGAATTGTAAATGAGTGAAATACATGGCAGAGTACACTTGAAATTGAGAATTAAACCCATTTAGCAGCTTTGGAAAGCCTAACACTTCCATAACAGAGTTTAGAAACAATGTTCCCGAGGTTTCCAGGTTCATAACAGTGTTTAGGTAGGTGTTTGTAGTTGTTCCCAATGTTTATACCTGGTCAAGAAGGCCTAATGTTAGAAACTACAAGAAAACTTCAGTAACTCTGGCAAAATGACAATATATACATTAGAACTAGCATAGAACATGTATAAAACACTTCTCCAACTGAGTTGTTCGTGTAGAAAAGGTATCTTAGATCCAAGAATTACAGAATTCGAGTTTAGAGCACATTTAACAGTTTATCAATCCTACGTTGTTAACTTGAAGGATCCTAGAATGGTAAATGTGTGAAATACAAAGAAGAATACACTTGAAATGGAAGAATAAACAAATTAACAAGCTTGGAAAGCCTAACACTTCCACAACAGAGTTGAGGGACAATGTTCCCGAGTTTTCCAGGTTCATAACAGTGTTTAGGTAGTTGTTTGTAGATGTTCCCAATGTTTATACCTGGTCAAGAAGGCCTAATGTTAGAAACTACAAGAAAACATGAGTACCTCTGGCAAAATGACAATAAATACATTGGAACTAGCATAGAACATGTACAAAACACTTCTCCAACTGAGTTGTTCGTGTAGAAAAGGTATCTTAGATCCAGGAATTACAGAATTTGAGTTTAGAGCACATTTAACAGTGTATGAATCCTACGTTGTTAACTTGAAGGAGCCTAGAATGGTAAATGAATGAAATACAAGGCAGAATACACTTGAAATAGAGGAATAAACACATTAACCAGCTTTGGAGAGACTTACACTTCAGTGAAATGTATCATTAAAATCTATAACATAGTTGAGAGACAATGTTCCCGAGCTTTACAGGTTCATAACAGTGGTTAGGTAGTTGTTTGTGGATGTTCCCAATGTTTATACCTGGTCAAGAAGGCCTAATGTTAGAAACTACAAGAAAACATCAGTAACTCTGGCAAAATGACAATGAATACATTAGAACTAGCATAGAACATGTATAAAACACTTCTCCAACTGAGTTGTTCGTGTAGAAAAGGTATCTTAGATCCAGGAATTACAGAATTCGAGTTTAGAGCACATTTAACAGTTTATCAATCCTACGTTGTTAACTTGAAGGAGCCTAGAATGGTAAATGTGTGAAATACAAAGAAGAATACACTTGAAATGGAAGAATAAACAAATTAACAAGCTTGGGAAGCCTAACACTTCCACAACAGAGTTAAGGGACAATGTTCCCGAGTTTTCCAGGTTCATAACAGTGTTTAGGTAGTTGTTTGTTCATGTTCCCAAGGTTGATACCTGAACAAGAAGGCCTAATGTTAGAAACTACAAGAAAATATCAGTAACTCTGGCCAAATGACAATAAATACATGAGAACTAGCATAGAACATGTATAAAAAACACTTCTCTAACTGAGATAAACATGTAGAAAAGGTAACTTAGATCCAGGAATTCCAGTTTTCGAGTTTAGAGCACATTAAACAGTGTATGAATCCTACGTTGTTATCTTGAAGGAGCCTAGAATGGTAAATGAGTGAAATACAAGGCAGAATACACTTGAAATAGAGGAATAAACACATTAACCAGCTTTGCAAATACTTACACTTCAGTGAAATGTATCATTAAACTCTACAACATAGTTGAGAGACAATGTTCCCGAGCTTTCCAGGTTCATAACAGTGTTTAGGTAGTTGTTTGTAGATGTTCCCAAAGTTTATACCTGGTCAAGAAGGCCTAATGTTAGAAACTACAAGAAAACATCAGTAACTCTGGCAAAATGACAATAAATACAATAGAACTAGCATAGAACATGTACAAAACACTTCTCCACCTGAGTTGTTCGTGTAGAAAAGGTATCTTAGATCCAGGAATTACAGAATTCGAGTTTAGAGTACATTTAACACTTTATGAATCCTACGTTTTTAACTTGAAGGAGCCTAGAATTGTAAATGAGTGAAATACATTGCAGAGTACACTTGAAATTGAGAAATAAACCCATTTAGCAGCTTTGGAAAGCCTAACACTTCCATAACAGAGTTTAGAAACAATGTTCCCGAGCTTTCCAGGTTCATAACAGTGTTTAGGTAGGTGTTTGTAGATGTTCCCAATGTTTATACCTGGTCAAGAAGGCCTAATGTTAGAAACTACAAGAAAACTTCAGTAACTCTGGCAAAATGACAATATATACATGAGAACTAGCATACAACATGTATAAAACACTTCTCCAGCTGAGCTGTTCATGTAGAAAAGGTATCTGAGATCCAGGAATTACAGAATTCGAGTTTAGAGCACATTTAACAGTGTATGAATCCTACGTTGTTAACTTGAAGGAGCCTAGAATGGTAAATGAGTGAAATACAAGGCAGAATGCACTTGAAATAGAGGAATAAACACATTAACCAGCTTTGGAAAGACTTACACTTCAGTGAAATGTATCATTAAAATCTATAACATAGTTGAGAGATAATGTTCCCGAGCTTTACAGGTTCATAACTGTGGTTAGGTAGTTGTTTGTAGATGTTCCCAATGTTTATACCTGGTCAAAAAGGCCTAATGTTAGAAACTACAAGAATACATCAGTAACTCTGGCAAAATGACAATGAATACATTAGAACTAGCATAGAACATGTATAAAACACTTCTCCAACTGAGTCGTTAATGTAGAAAAGGTATCTTAGATCCAGGAATTACAGAATTCGTGTTTAGAGCACATTTAACATTTCATGACTCCTACGTTGTTAACATGAAGGAGCCTAGAATGGTAAATGTGTGAAATACAAAGAAGAATACACTTGAAATGGAAGAATGAACACATTAACCAACTTGGAAAGCCTAACACTTCCACAACATAGTTGAGAGACAATGTTCCCGAGCTTTCCACGTTCATAACAGTGTTTAGGTAGGTGTTTGTAGATGTTCCCAATGTTTATACCTGGTCAGGAAGGCCTAATGTTAGAAACTACAAGAAAACATCAGTAACTATGGCAAAATGACAATAAATTCATTAGAACTAGCATCGAACATGTACAAAACACTTCTCCAACTGAGTTGTTCGTGTAGAAAAGGTATCTTAGATCCAGGAATTACAGAATTCTAGTTTAGAGCACATTTAACAGTGTATGAATCCTACGTTGTTAACTTGAAGGAGCCTAGAATGGTAAATGTGTGAAATACAAAGAAGAATACACTTGAAATGGAAGAATAAAAAAATTAACAAGCTTGGAAAGCCTAACACTTCCACAACGGAGTTGAGGGACAATGTTCCCGAGTTTTCCAGGTTCATAACAGTGTTTAGGTAGTTGTTTGTAGATCTTCCCAATGTTTATACCTGGTCAAGAAGGCCTAATGTTAGAAACTACAAGAAAACATGAGTACCTCTGGCAAAATGACAATAAATACATTGGAACTAGCATAGAACATGTACAAAACACTTCTCCAACAGAGTTGTTCGTGTAGAAAAGGTATCTTAGATCCAGGAATTACAGATTTTGAGTTTAGAGCACATTTAACAGTGTATGAATCCTACGTTGTTAACTTGAAGGAGCCTAGAATGGTAAATGAGTGAAATACAAGGCAGAATACACTTGAAATAGAGAAATAAACCCATTTAGCAGCTTTGGAAAGCCTAACACTTCCATAACAGAGTTGAGAGACAATGTTCCTAAGCTTTTCAGGTTCATTACAGTGTTTAGATTGTTGTTTGTTCATGTTCCCAAGGTTGATACCTGAACAACAAGGCCTAATGTTAGAAACTACAAGAAAATATTAGTAACTCTGGCCAAATGACAATAAATACATGAGAACTAGCATAGAACATGTATAAAACACTTCTCCAACTGAGTTGTTCATGTAGAAAAGTTATCTTAGATCCAGGAATTACAGAATTCGAGTTTAGAGCACATTTAACAGTGTATGAATCCTACGTTGTTAACTTGAAGGAGCCTAGAATGGTAAATGTGTGAAATACAAAGAAGAATACACTTGAAATGGAAGAATAAACAAATTAACAAGCTTGGAAAGCCTAACACTTCCACAACAGAGTTGAGGGACAATGTTCCCGAGTTTTCCAGGTTCATAACAGTGTTTCGGTAGTTGTTTGTAGATGTTCCCAATGTTTATACCTGGTCAAGAAGGCCTAATGTTAGAAACTACAAGAAGACATGAGTACCTCTGGCAAAATGACAATAAATACATTGGAACTAGCATAGAACATGTACAAAACACTTCTCCAACAGAGTTGTTCGTGTAGAAAAGGTATCTTAGATCCAGGAATTACAGAATTTGAGTTTGGAGCACATTTAACAGTGTATGAATCCTACGTTGTTAACTTGAAGGAGCCTAGAATGGTAAATGAGTGAAATACAAGGCAGAATATACTTGAAATAGAGGAATAAACACATTAACCAGCTTTGCAAAGACTTACACTTCAGTGAAATGTAACATTAAACTCTACAACATAGTTTAGAAACAATGTTCCCGAGCGTTCCAGGTTCATAACAGTGTTTAGGTAGGTGTTTGTAGATGTTCCCAATGTTTATACCTGGTCAAGAAGGCCTAATGTTAGAAAATACAAGAAAACTTCAGTAACTCTGGCAAAATGACAATATATACATTAGAACTAGCATAGAACATGTATAAAACACTTCTCCAACTGAGTTGTTCATGTAGAAAAGGTATCTTAGATCCAGGAATTCCAGATTTAGAGGTTAGAGCACATTAAACAGTGTATAAATCCTACGTTGTTAACTTGAAGGAGCCTTGATGGTAAATGAGTGAAATACAAGGCAGAATACACTTGAAATAGAGGAATAAACACATTAACCAGCTTTGGAAAGCCTTACACTTTACTGAAAAGTATCATTAAACTCTATAACATAGTAGAGAGACAATGTTCCCGAGCTTTCTAGGTGCATAACAGTGTTTAGGTAGTTGTTTGCAGATGTTCCCAACATTTATACCTGCACAAGAAGGCCTAATGTTAGAAACTACAAGAAAACTTCAGTAACTCTGACAAAATGAAAATAAATACATGAGAACTAGCATAGAACATGTATAAAACACTTCTCCAACTGAGCTGTTCATGTAGAAAAGTTATCTTAGATCCAGGAATTAAAGAATTCGAGTTTAGAGCACATTTAACAGTGTATGAATCCTACGTTGTTAACTTGAAGGAGCCTAGAATGGTAAATGAGTGAAATACAAGGCAGAATAACTTGAAATAGAGAAATAAACCCATTTAGCAGCTTTGGAAAGCCTAACACTTTCAAAACAGAGTTGAGAGGCAATGTTCCTAAGTTTTCAGGTTCATTACAGTGTTTAAATAGTTGTTTGTTCATGTTCCCAATGTTGATACCTGAACAAGAAGGCCTAATGTTAGAAACTACAAGAAAATATCAGTAACTCTGGCCAAATGACAATAAATACATGAGAACTAGCATAGAACATGTATAAAACACTTCTCCAACTGAGTCGTTCATGTAAAAAAGGTATCTTAGATCCAGGAATTCCAGATTTCGAGTTTAGAGCACATTAAACAATGTATGAATCCTACGTTGTTAACTTGAAGGAGCCTAGAATGGTAAATGAGTGAAATACAAGGCAGAATACACTTGAAATAGAGGAATAAACACATTAACCACCTTTGGAAAGCCTTACACTTCAGTGAAATGTATCATTAAACTCTATAAAATAGTAGAGAGTCAATGTTCCCGAGCTTTCCAGGTTCATAACAGTGTTTAGGTAGTTGTTTGTAGATGTTCCCAATGTTTATACCTGGACAGAAGGCCTTATGTTAGAAACTACAAGAAAACTTCAGTTACTCTGGCAAAATGACAATAAATACATGAGAAGTAGCATAGAACATGTATAAAACACTTCTCCAACTGAGCTGTTCATGTAGAAAAGGTATCTTAGATCCAGGAATTCCAGATTTCGAGTTTAGAGCACATTAAACAGTGTATGAATCCTACGTTGTTAACTTGAAGGAGCCTAGAACGGTAAATGAGTGAAATACAAGGCAGAATAACTTGAAATAGAGAAATAAACCCATTTAGCAGCTTTGGAAAGCATAACACTTCCATAACAGAGTTGAGAGGCGATGTTCTTAAGTTTTCAGGTTCATTACAGTGTTTAGATAGTTGTTTGTTAATGTTCCCAATGTTGATACCTGAACAACAAGGCCTAATGTTAGAAACTACAAGAAAATATCAGTAACTCTGGCCAAATGACAATAAATACATGAGAACTAGCATAGAACATGTATAAAACACTTCTCCAACTGAGTTGTTCATGTAGAAAAGGTATCTTAGATCCAGGAATTCCAGATTTTGAGTTTAGAGCACATTTAACAGTGTATGAATCCTACGTTGTTAACTTGAAGGAGCCTAGAATGGTAAATGAGTGAAATACAAGGCAGAATACACTTGAAATAGAGGAATAAACACATTGACCAGCTTTGGAAAGACTTACACTTCCGTGAAATGTATCATTAAACTCTATAACATAGTTGAGAGACAATGTTCCCGAGCTTTCCAGGTTCATAACAGTGTTTAGGTAGGTGTTTGTAGATGTTCCCAATGTTTATACCTGGTCAAGGAGGCCTCATGGTAGAAACTACAAGAAAACATCAGTAACTCTGGCAAAATTACAATAAATACATTAGAACTAGCATAGAACATGTAAAAAAGACTTCTCCAACTGAGTTGTTCGTGGAGAAAAGTATCTTAGATCCAGGAATTACAGAATTCAAGTTTAGAGCACATTTAACAGTGTATGAATTCTACGTTGTTAACTTGAAGGAGCCTAGAATGGTAAATGAGTGAAATACAAAGAAGAATACACTTGAAATGGAAGAATAAACACATTATCCAGCTTGGAAAGCCTAACACTTCCACAACAGAGTTGAGGGACAATGTGCCCGAGTTTTCCAGGTTAATAACAGTGTTTAGGTAGTTGTTTGTAGATGTTCCCAATGTTTATACCTGTTCAAGAAGGCCTGATGTTAGAAACTACAAGAAAACATCTGTAACTCTTAAAAAATGACAATAAATACATTAGAACTAGCATAGAACATGTACAAAACACTTCTCCAACTGAGTTGCTTGTGTAGAAAAGAATCTTAGATCCAGGAATTCCTTTTTCGAGGTTAGAGCACATTAAACAGTGTATGAATCCTACGTTGTTAACTTGAAGGAGCCTAGAATGGTAAATGAGTGAAATACAAGGCAGAATACACTTGAAATAGAGGAATAACCACATTAACCAGCTTTGGAAAATCTCACACTTCAGTGAAATGTATCATTAAACTCTATAACATAGTTGAGAGACAATGTTCCTGAGCTTTCCAGGTTCATAACTTTGTCCAGTTAGTTGTTTGTCCATGTTCCCAATGTTTATACCTTGAAAAGAAGGCCTAATGTTAGAAACTACAAGAAAACATCAGTACCTCTGGCAAAATGACAATAAATACATGACAACTAGCATAGAACATGTATAAAACACTTCTCCAACTGAGTTGTTCGTGTAGAAAAGTTATCTTAGATCCAGGAATTCCAGAATTCGAGTTTAGAGCACATTTAACAGTGTATGAATCCTACGTTGTTAACTTAAAGGAGCCTAGAATGAAAAATGTGTGAAATACAAGGCAGAGTAAACCTGAAAGAGAGAAACAAACACATTAAGCAGCTTTGTAAAGCCTTACACTTCACTAAAATGTATCATTATACTCTATAACGTAGTTGAGAGACAATGTTCCCGAGCTTCTTCTCTTCATAACAGTGTCTTGGAAGTAGTTTGTATACGTGGGCTAAGCTTATATGTGGCCTGATGGCCAAATATATTAAAGTACATGACAGCATGAATAATTCAGGGATAAAGACAGTAAATTGATGAGAACTCATTTAGCACAGCTGAAACTGATTCTCCAAGTCAGGTCGTAGTGTCGAAAAGGTATCAAAATTCCAGGAAATCCTTAACTAGACTTAAGAGCACTTTAAACAGTGTATGAAATCTATGTTATTTACTTAAAGGAGCCTAGAATGGTAAATGTGTGAAATACAAAGCAGAATACACTTGAAATAGAGGAATAATCACATTAAGCAGCTTTGTAAAGCCTTACACTTCACTGAAATGTATCATTAAAATCTATAACATAGTTGAGAGACAATGTTCCCGAGCTTTACAGGTTCATAACAGTGGTTAGGTAGTTGTTTGTGGATGTTCCCAATGTTTATACCTGGTCAAGAAGGCCTAATGTTAGAAACTACAAGAAAACATCAGTAACTCTGGCAAAATGACAATGAATACATTAGAACTAGCATAGAACATGTATCAAACACTTCTCCAACTGAGTTGTTCATGAAGAAAAGGTATCTTAGATCCAGGAATTACAGAATTCGAGTTTAGAGCACATTTAACAGTGTATGAATCCTACGCTGTTAACTTGACGGAGCCTAGAATGGTAAATGAGTGTAATACAAGGCAGAATACACTTGAAATAGAGGAATAAGCACATTAACCAGCTTTGGAAAGGCTTACACTTCACTGAACTGTATCATTAAACTCTATAACATAGTTGAGAGACAATGTTCCTGAGCTTTTCAGGTTTATAACTGTGTCTAGTTACTTATTTGTCCATTTTCCCAATGTTTATACCTTGACAAGAAGGCCTAATGTAGAAACTACAAGAAAACATCAGTAACTCTGGCAAAATGACAATAAATACATTAGAACTAGCATAGAACATGTATCAAACACTTCTCCAACTGAGTTGTTCATGTAGAAAAGGTATCTTAGATCCAGGAATTACAGAATTCGAGTTTAGAGCACATTTAACAGTGTATGAATCCTACGCTGTTAACTTGACGGAGCCTAGAATGGTAAATGAGTGTAATACAAGGCAGAATACACTTGAAATAGAGGAATAAGCACATTAACCAGCTTTGGAAAGCCTTACACTTCACTGAACTGTATCATTAAACTCTATAACATAGTTGAGAGACAATGTTCCTGAGCTTTTCAGGTTTATAACTGTGTCTAGTTACTTATTTGTCCATTTTCCCAATGTTTATACCTTGACAAGAAGGCCTAATGTAGAAACTACAAGAAAACATCAGTAACTCTGGCAAAATGACAATAAATACATTAGAACTAGCATAGAACATGTATCAAACACTTCTCCAACTGAGTTGTTCATGTAGAAAAGGTATCTTAGATCCAAGAATTACAGAATTCGAGTTTAGAGCACATTTAACAGTGTATGAATCCTACGCTGTTAACTTGACGGAGCCTAGAATGGTAAATGAGTGTAATACAAGGCAGAATACACTTGAAATAGAGGAATAAGCACATTAACCAGCTTTGGAAAGCCTTACACTTCACTGAAATGTATCATTAAACTCTATAACATAGTTGAGAGACAATGTTCCCGAGCTTTCCAGGTTCATAACAGTGTTTAGGTAGTTGTTTGTAGATGTTCCCAATGTTTATACCTGGTCAAGAAGGCCTAATGTTAGAAACTACAAGAAAACTTCAGTAACTCTGGCAAAATAACAATAAATACATGAAAACTAGCATTGAACATGTATAAAACACTTCTCCAACTGAGGTTTTCATGTAGAAAAGTTATCTTAGATCCAGGAATTACAGAATTCGAGTTTAGAGCACATTTAACAGTATATGAATCCTAGGTTGTTAACTTGAAGGAGCCTAGAATAGTAAATGAGTGAAATACAAGGCAGAATACACTTGAAATAGAGGAATAACCACATTAACCAGCTTTGGAAAGTCTCACACTTCAGTGAAATGTATCATTAAACTCTATAACATAGTTGAGATACAATGTTCCTGAGCTTTCCAGGTTCATAACTGTGTCCAGTTAGTTGTTTGTCCATGTTCCCAATGTTTATACCTTGACAAGAAGGCCTAATGTTAGAAACTAAAAGAAAACATTACTACCTCTGGCAAAATGACAATAAATACATGAGAACTAGCATAGAACATGTATAAAACACTTCTCCAACTGACTTGTTCGTGTAGAAAAGGTATCTTAGATCCAGGAATTCCAGAATTCGAGTTTAGAGCACATTTAACAGTGTATGAATCCTACGTTTTTAACTTAAAGAAGCCTAGAATGAAAAATGTGTGAAATACAAGGCAGAGTAAACCTGAAAGAGAGAAACAAACACATTAAGCAGCTTTGTAAAGCCTTACACTTCACTGAAATGTATCATTATACTCTATAACCTAGTTGAGAGACAATGTTCCCGAGCTTCTTCTCTTCATAACAGTGTCTTGGAAGTAGTTTGTATACGTGGGCTAAGCTTATATGTGGCCTGAAGGCCAAATATAGGAAAGTACATGGCAGCATGAATGATTCAGGGATAAAGACAGTAAATTGATGAGAACTCATCTAGCACAGCTGAAACTGATTCTCCAAGTCAGGTCTTAGTGTCGAAAAGGTATCAAAGTTCCAGAAAATCCTTAACTAGACTTAAGAGCACTTTAAACAGTGTATGAAACCTATATTATTTACTTAAAGGAGCCTAGAATGGTAAATGTGTGAAATACAAAGCAGAATACACTTGAAATAGAGGAATAATCACATTAAGCAGCTTTGTAAAGCCTTACACTTCACTGAAATGTATCATTAAACTCTATAACATAGTTGAGAGACAATGTTCCTGAGCTTTTCAGGTTCATAACTGTGTTTAGTTACTTATTTGTCCATGTTCCCAATGTTTATACCTTGACAAGAAGGCCTAATGTAGAAACTACAAGAAAACATCAGTAACTCTGTCAAAATGACAATAAATACATGAGAACTAGCATAGAACATGTATAAAACACTTCTCCAACTGAGTTGTTCGTGTAGAAAAGGTATCTTAGATCCAGGAATTCCAAAATTCGAGTTTAGAGCCCATTAAACAGTGTATGAATCCGATGTTGTTTACTGAAAGGAGCTTAGAGTGGTAAATGTGTGAAATACAAGGCAGAATACACTTGAAATAGAGGAATAACCACATTAACCAGCTTTGGAAAATCTCACACTTCAGTGAAATGTATCATTAAACTCTATAACATAGTTGAGAGACAATGTTCCTGAGCTTTCCAGGTTCATAACTTTGTCCAGTTAGTTGTTTGTCCATGTTCCCAATGTTTATACCTTGAAAAGAAGGCCTAATGTTAGAAACTACAAGAAAACATCAGTACCTCTGGCAAAATGACAATAAATACATGACAACTAGCATAGAACATGTATAAAACACTTCTCCAACTGAGTTGTTCGTGTAGAAAAGTTATCTTAGATCCAGGAATTCCAGAATTCGAGTTTAGAGCACATTTAACAGTGTATGAATCCTACGTTGTTAACTTAAAGGAGCCTAGAATGAAAAATGTGTGAAATACAAGGCAGAGTAAACCTGAAAGAGAGAAACAAACACATTAAGCAGCTTTGTAAAGCCTTACACTTCACTAAAATGTATCATTATACTCTATAACGTAGTTGAGAGACAATGTTCCCGAGCTTCTTCTCTTCATAACAGTGTCTTGGAAGTAGTTTGTATACGTGGGCTAAGCTTATATGTGGCCTGATGGCCAAATATATTAAAGTACATGACAGCATGAATAATTCAGGGATAAAGACAGTAAATTGATGAGAACTCATTTAGCACAGCTGAAACTGATTCTCCAAGTCAGGTCGTAGTGTCGAAAAGGTATCAAAATTCCAGGAAATCCTTAACTAGACTTAAGAGCACTTTAAACAGTGTATGAAATCTATGTTATTTACTTAAAGGAGCCTAGAATGGTAAATGTGTGAAATACAAAGCAGAATACACTTGAAATAGAGGAATAATCACATTAAGCAGCTTTGTAAAGCCTTACACTTCACTGAAATGTATCATTAAAATCTATAACATAGTTGAGAGACAATGTTCCCGAGCTTTACAGGTTCATAACAGTGGTTAGGTAGTTGTTTGTGGATGTTCCCAATGTTTATACCTGGTCAAGAAGGCCTAATGTTAGAAACTACAAGAAAACATCAGTAACTCTGGCAAAATGACAATGAATACATTAGAACTAGCATAGAACATGTATCAAACACTTCTCCAACTGAGTTGTTCATGAAGAAAAGGTATCTTAGATCCAGGAATTACAGAATTCGAGTTTAGAGCACATTTAACAGTGTATGAATCCTACGCTGTTAACTTGACGGAGCCTAGAATGGTAAATGAGTGTAATACAAGGCAGAATACACTTGAAATAGAGGAATAAGCACATTAACCAGCTTTGGAAAGGCTTACACTTCACTGAACTGTATCATTAAACTCTATAACATAGTTGAGAGACAATGTTCCTGAGCTTTTCAGGTTTATAACTGTGTCTAGTTACTTATTTGTCCATTTTCCCAATGTTTATACCTTGACAAGAAGGCCTAATGTAGAAACTACAAGAAAACATCAGTAACTCTGGCAAAATGACAATAAATACATTAGAACTAGCATAGAACATGTATCAAACACTTCTCCAACTGAGTTGTTCATGTAGAAAAGGTATCTTAGATCCAGGAATTACAGAATTCGAGTTTAGAGCACATTTAACAGTGTATGAATCCTACGCTGTTAACTTGACGGAGCCTAGAATGGTAAATGAGTGTAATACAAGGCAGAATACACTTGAAATAGAGGAATAAGCACATTAACCAGCTTTGGAAAGCCTTACACTTCACTGAACTGTATCATTAAACTCTATAACATAGTTGAGAGACAATGTTCCTGAGCTTTTCAGGTTTATAACTGTGTCTAGTTACTTATTTGTCCATTTTCCCAATGTTTATACCTTGACAAGAAGGCCTAATGTAGAAACTACAAGAAAACATCAGTAACTCTGGCAAAATGACAATAAATACATTAGAACTAGCATAGAACATGTATCAAACACTTCTCCAACTGAGTTGTTCATGTAGAAAAGGTATCTTAGATCCAAGAATTACAGAATTCGAGTTTAGAGCACATTTAACAGTGTATGAATCCTACGCTGTTAACTTGACGGAGCCTAGAATGGTAAATGAGTGTAATACAAGGCAGAATACACTTGAAATAGAGGAATAAGCACATTAACCAGCTTTGGAAAGCCTTACACTTCACTGAAATGTATCATTAAACTCTATAACATAGTTGAGAGACAATGTTCCCGAGCTTTCCAGGTTCATAACAGTGTTTAGGTAGTTGTTTGTAGATGTTCCCAATGTTTATACCTGGTCAAGAAGGCCTAATGTTAGAAACTACAAGAAAACTTCAGTAACTCTGGCAAAATAACAATAAATACATGAAAACTAGCATTGAACATGTATAAAACACTTCTCCAACTGAGGTTTTCATGTAGAAAAGTTATCTTAGATCCAGGAATTACAGAATTCGAGTTTAGAGCACATTTAACAGTATATGAATCCTAGGTTGTTAACTTGAAGGAGCCTAGAATAGTAAATGAGTGAAATACAAGGCAGAATACACTTGAAATAGAGGAATAACCACATTAACCAGCTTTGGAAAGTCTCACACTTCAGTGAAATGTATCATTAAACTCTATAACATAGTTGAGATACAATGTTCCTGAGCTTTCCAGGTTCATAACTGTGTCCAGTTAGTTGTTTGTCCATGTTCCCAATGTTTATACCTTGACAAGAAGGCCTAATGTTAGAAACTAAAAGAAAACATTACTACCTCTGGCAAAATGACAATAAATACATGAGAACTAGCATAGAACATGTATAAAACACTTCTCCAACTGACTTGTTCGTGTAGAAAAGGTATCTTAGATCCAGGAATTCCAGAATTCGAGTTTAGAGCACATTTAACAGTGTATGAATCCTACGTTTTTAACTTAAAGAAGCCTAGAATGAAAAATGTGTGAAATACAAGGCAGAGTAAACCTGAAAGAGAGAAACAAACACATTAAGCAGCTTTGTAAAGCCTTACACTTCACTGAAATGTATCATTATACTCTATAACCTAGTTGAGAGACAATGTTCCCGAGCTTCTTCTCTTCATAACAGTGTCTTGGAAGTAGTTTGTATACGTGGGCTAAGCTTATATGTGGCCTGAAGGCCAAATATAGGAAAGTACATGGCAGCATGAATGATTCAGGGATAAAGACAGTAAATTGATGAGAACTCATCTAGCACAGCTGAAACTGATTCTCCAAGTCAGGTCTTAGTGTCGAAAAGGTATCAAAGTTCCAGAAAATCCTTAACTAGACTTAAGAGCACTTTAAACAGTGTATGAAACCTATATTATTTACTTAAAGGAGCCTAGAATGGTAAATGTGTGAAATACAAAGCAGAATACACTTGAAATAGAGGAATAATCACATTAAGCAGCTTTGTAAAGCCTTACACTTCACTGAAATGTATCATTAAACTCTATAACATAGTTGAGAGACAATGTTCCTGAGCTTTTCAGGTTCATAACTGTGTTTAGTTACTTATTTGTCCATGTTCCCAATGTTTATACCTTGACAAGAAGGCCTAATGTAGAAACTACAAGAAAACATCAGTAACTCTGTCAAAATGACAATAAATACATGAGAACTAGCATAGAACATGTATAAAACACTTCTCCAACTGAGTTGTTCGTGTAGAAAAGGTATCTTAGATCCAGGAATTCCAAAATTCGAGTTTAGAGCCCATTAAACAGTGTATGAATCCGATGTTGTTTACTGAAAGGAGCTTAGAGTGGTAAATGTGTGAAATACAAGGCAGAATACACTTGAAATAGAGAAACAAACACATTAAACAGCTTTGTAAAGCCTTACGCTTCACTGAAATGTATCATTAAACTCTATATAACATAGTTGAGAGACAATGTTCCTGAGCTTTCCAGGTTCATAACTGTGTCCAGTTAGTTGTTTGTCCATGTTCCCAATGTTTATACCTTGACAAGAAGGCCTAATGTTAGAAACTACAAGAAAACATCAGTAACTCTGGCAAAATGACAATAAATACATGAGAACTAGCATAGAACATGTATAAAACACTTCTCCAACTGAGTTGTTCGTGTAGAAAAGTTATCTTAGATCCAGGAATTCCAGAATTCGAGTTTAGAGCACATTTAACAGTGTATGAATCCTACGTTGATAACTTGAAGGAGCCTAGAATGGTAAATGTGTGAAATACAAGGCAGAATACACTTGAAATAGTGGAATAAACACATTAAACAGCTTTGGAAGGCCTTACACTTCACTGAAATGTATCATTAAACTCTATAACATAGTTGAGAGACAATGTTTCCGAGCTTTCCAGGTTCATAACAGTGTTTAGGTAGTTGTTTGTAGATGTTCTCAATGTTTCTACCTGGACAAGGAGGCCTAATGTTAGAAACTACAAGAAAACATCAGTAACTCTGTCAAAATGACAATAAATACATGAGAACTAGCATAGAACATGTATAAAACACTTCTCCAACTCAGTTGTTCGTGTAGAAAAGGTATCTTAGATCCAGGAATTCCAGGATTTGAGTTTAGAGCCCATTAAACAGTGTATGAATCCGATGTTGTTTACTGAAAGGAGCTTAGAGTGGTAAATGTGTGAAATACAGGCAGAATACACTTGAAATAGAGAAAGAAACACATTAAACAGCTTTGTAAATCCTTACACTTCACTGAAATGTATCATTAAACTCTATATAACATAGTTGAGAGACAATGTTCCTGAGCTTTCCAGGTTCATAACTGTGTCCAGTTAGTTGTTTGTCCATGTTACCAATGTTTATACCTTGACAAGAAGTCCTAATGTAGAAACTACAAAAAAACATCAGTAACTCTGGCAAAATGACAATAAATACATGAGAACTAGCATAGAACATGTATAAAACACTTCTCCAACTGAGTTGTTCGTGTAGAAAAGGTATCTTAGATCCAGGAATTACAGAATTCGAGTTTAGAGCACATTTAACAGTGTATGAATCCTACGTTGTTAACTTGAAGGAGCCTGAATGGTAAATGAGTGAAATACAAGGCAGAATACACTTGAAATAGAGGAATAACCACATTAACCAGCTTTGGAAAGTCTCACACTTCAGTGAAATGTATCATTTCAATGTTCCTGAGCTTTCCAGGTTCATAACTGTGTCCAGTTAGTTGTTTGTCCATGTTCACAATGTTTATACCTTGACAAGAAGGCCTAATGTTAGAAACTACAAGAAAACATTAGTACCACTGGCAAAATGACAATAAATACATGACAACTAGCATAGAGCATGTATAAAACACTACTCCAACTGAGTTGTTCGTGTAGAAAAGGTATCTTAGATCCAGGAATTCCAGAATTCGAGTTTAGAGCACATTTAACAGTGTATGAATCCTACGTTGTTAACTTAAAGGAGCCTAGAATGAAAAATGTGTGAAATACAAGGCAGAGTAAACCTGAAAGGGAGAAACAAACACATTAAGCAGCTTTGTAAAGCCTCACACTTCACTGAAATGTATCATTATACTCTATAACGTAGTTGAGAGACAATGTTCCCGAGCTTCTTCTCTTCATAACAGTGTCTTGGAAGTAGTTTGTATACGTGGGCTAAGCTTATATGTGGCCTGAAGGCCTAATATTAGAAACTACAAGAAAACATCAGTAACTCTGGCAAAATGACAACTAGCATAGAACATGTATAACACACTTCTCCAACTGATTTGTTTGTGTAGAAAAGGTATCTTGATCTAGGAATTCCAGGATTCGAGTTAGAGCAAATTAAACAGTGTATGAATCCTACATTGTTTACTGAAAGGAGCCTAGAATGGTAAATGCGTGTAATACAAGGCAGAATATACTTGAAATTGAGATATAAACACATTTAGCAGCTTTGGAAAGGCTTAAACTTCACAAAAGTGTATTATTAAACTCTATAACATAGTTGAGAGACAATGATCCCGAGCTTTTACAATTCATAACAGTGTTTAGGTAGTTGTTTGTCCATGTTCCCAATGTTTATACCTGGACAAGAAGGCCTAAGGTTAGAAACTACAAGAAAATATCAGTAATTCTCTGAAAATGACAATAAATTGATGAGAACTCGCATAGAACATGTATACAAACTTCTCCAACTGAATTGTTCGTGTAGAAAAGTAATCTTAGAAATAGGAATTCCTTAATGTGCGTTTAGAGCACATTAAAAAGTGTATGAATCCTGTTGTTTACTTAAAGGAGCCTTGAATGGTAAATGTGTGAAATGAATTAAAAAAAATACTTGAAATAGGGAAATAAACAATTTAGCAGCTTTGGAAAGGCGTATACTTCACTGAAATGTATCATTAAACTCTATAACATAGTTGAGAGACAATGTTCCTGAGATTTCCAGGTTCATAACAGTGTTTAGGTAGTTGTTTGTCCATGTTCCCAATGTTTATACCTGGACAAGAAGGCCTATGTTAGAAACTACAAGGAAACATCTGTGACTCGGAAAATGACAATAAAATGATGAAAAATCTCATAGAACATGTATAAAAACTTCTCCAACTGAGTTGTTCATGTAGAAAAGTTATGTTAAATACGGGAATTCCTTAATTTGAGTTTAGAGCACATTAAACAGTGTATGAATCCTATGTTGTTTACTTAAAGGAGCCTAGAATGGTAAATGTGTGAAATACTGGGCAGAATACACTTGAAATAGAGATATAAACACATTTAGTAGCTTTGGAAAGCCTTAAACTTCACTGAATCTAAGATACCTTTTCTACACAAACAATTCAGTTGGGGAAGTCTTTTATACATGTTCTATGTGAGTTCTCATCGATTTATTTTCATTTTACCAGAATTACTGATGTTTTATTGTAGTTTTTAACATTAGGCCTTCCTGTCCAGGTATAAATATTTCTGTGAAGTGTAAGGCTTTCCAGAGCTGCTAACTGTGTTTATTTCTCTATTTCAAGTGTATTCTACCTTGTATTTCACAATTTACCATTCTTGGCTAATATAGGTAAACAACATAGGATTCATATACTGTTTAATGTGCTCTAAACTCAAAAATGGAATTCCTGGTTCTAAGATACCTTTTCTACACGAACAACTCAGTTGGAGAAGTGTTTTATACATGTTCTAAGTGAGTTCTCATCTATTTATTGTCATTTTCCCAGAATTACTGTTGTTTCCTTGTGGTTTCTATCAGTAGTCCTTCTTTTCCAGGTATAAACATTGGGAACATGTACAAACAACTACCTAAACATAGTTATTAACCTGAAAATGTCGTTAACATTGTCTCTCAACTATGTTATGGAGTTTAATGATACATTTCAGTGAAGTGTAAGGCTTTCCAAAGCTGCTAAATGTGTTTATTTCTCTATTTCAAGTGTATTCTGCCTTGTATTTCAAAAATTTACCATTCAAGGCTACTTTAAGGAAACAACATAGGATTCATACACCGTTTAATGTGCTCTAAACAAAAATATGGAATTCCTGGATCTAAGATACCTTTTCTAAACGAACAACTCAGTTGGAGAAGTGTTTTATACATGTTCTATTTGAGTTCATATCTATTTATTGTAAATTTCCCAGAATTACTGTTGTTTCCTTGTAGTTTCTATCATTAGTCCTTCTTTTCCATGTATAAACTTTGGGGGCATGTACAAACAACTACCTAAACACAGTTATGAACCTGAAAAGCTTGGGAACATTGTCTCTCTCTATGTTATAGAGTTTAATGATACATTTTAGTGAAGTGTAAGGATTTCCAGAGATGCCAAATGTGTTTATTTCTCTATTACAAGTGTATTCTGCTTTGTATTTCACATATTTACCATTCTAGGCAACATTAAGTAAACAGCATAGGATTCATACACTGTTTAACGTGCTCTAAACTCAAATTAAGGAATTCCTGAATCTAAGATACCTTTTCTACACAAACAACTCAGTTGGAGAAGTCTTTTATACATGTTCATTCGTCCTTTTTGTCCAGGTATAATCATTGGAAACATGGACAAACAACTACCTAGACACTGTTATGAACCTGAAAAGTTCGGGAACATTGTTTCTCACCTATGTTATAGAGTTTAATGATACATTTCACTGAAGTGTAAGACATTACGAAGCTGATAAATGTGTTCATTTCTCTATTTCAAGTGTATTCTGCATGTATTTCACACATTTACCATTCTAGGCTAATTTAAGTAAACAACATAGGATTCATACACTGTTTCATGTGCTCTAAACTCAAATATAGAATTCCTGGGTCTAAGATACCTTTTCTACACGAACAACTCAGTTGGAGAAGTGTTTTATACATGTTCTAAGTGAGTTCTCATCTATTTATTGTCATTTTCCCAGAATTATTGTTGTTCCCTTGTAGTTTCTATCATTACACCTTCTTGTCCAGGTAAGTAAACAGCATAGGATTCATACACTGTTTAATGTGCTCTAAATCAAATTAAGGAATTCCTGGATCTAAGATACATTTTCAACACAAACAACTCAGGTGGAGAAGTGTTTTATACATATTGTAAGTGAGTTCTCATCTATTTATTGTCATTTGCCCAGAATTACTGTTGTTTCCTTGGATACATTTCACTGAAGTGTAAGACATTCCGAAGCTGACTAATGTGTTCATTTCTCTATTTCAAGTGTATTCTGCATTGTATTTCACACATTTACCTTTCTAGGCTAATTTAAGTAAACAACATAGGTTTCATACACTGTTTCATGTGCTCTAAACTCAAATATGGAATTCCTGGATCTAAGATCCCTTTTCTACATGAACAACTCAGTTGGAGAAGTGTTTTATACATGTTCTAAGTGAGTTCTCATCTATTTATTGTCATTTTCCCAGAATTATTGTTGTTCCCTTGTAGTTTCTATCATTACACCTTCTTGTCCAGGTATAAACATTGGGAACATGTACAAACAACTACCTAAACACAGTTATGAACCTGAAAAGTTCGGGAACATTGTCTCTCTCTATGTTATAGAGTTTAATGATACATTTTTGTGAAGTGTAAGGCTTTCCAGAGCTGTAAATGTGTTTACATGAAAAGCTCGGGAATATTGTCTCTCAACTATGTTATAGAGTTTAATGATACATTTCAGTGAAGTGTAAGGCTTTCCAAAGCTGCTAAATGTGTTTATATCTCTATTTCAAGTGTATTCTACCCTGATGTTCACACATTTACCATTCTAGGCTTCTTAAGGAAACACATAGCATTCCTACTCTGTTTAATGTGCTCTAAACTTCTATTAAGGATTCCTAGATTTAACATAACTTTTCTACACGAACAACTCAATTGGAGAAGTGTTTTATACATGTTCTAAGTGAGTTCTCATCTATTTATTGTCATTTTCCCAGAATTACTGTCGTTTCCTTGTAGTTTCTATCATTACGCCTTCTTGTCCAGGTATAAACATTTGGAACATGTACAAACAACTACGCAAACATTGTTATGAACCTGAAAAGCTCGGGAACAGTGTTTCTGAACAGTGTTATAGAGTTTAATGATACATTTCATTGAGGTGTAAGGCTTTCCAAAGCTTCTAAATGTGTTTATATCTCTATTTCAAGTGTATTCTAACCTGATATTCACACATTTACCATTTTAGGCTCCTTAAGGAAACACATAGCATTCCTATTCTGTTTAATGTGCTCTAAATTCCAATTAAGGATTCCTAGATTTAACATACCTTTTCTACAAGAACAACTCAATTGGAGAAGTGTTTTATCATGTTTTAAGTGAGTTCTCATCTATTTATTGTTATTTTCCCAGAATTACTGTTGTTTCCTTGTATTTTCTATCATTACGCCTTCTTGTCCAGGTATACACATTGGGAACATGTACAAACAACTACCTAAACACAGTTATGAACCTGGAAAGCACGGGAACATTGTCTCTCAACTATGTTATAGAGTTTAATGATACATTTCAAAGAAGTGTAAGGCTTTCCAAAGCTGCTAAATGGGTTTATTTCTCTATTTCAAGTGTATTCTGCATTGTATTTCACACATTTACCAATCTAGGCTCCTTAACGAAACGACATAGCATTCATAGACTGTTTAATGTGCTCTAAACTCAAATTAAGGAATTCCTGGATCTAACATACTTTTTCTACACAAAAAACTCAGTTGGAGAAGTGTTTTATACACGTTCTATCTGATTTCTCATCTCTTTATTGTCATTTTCCCAGAATTACAGTTGTTTTCTTGTAGTTTTTAACATTAGGCCTTCTTGTCCAGGTATAAACATTGGGAACATGTACAAACAACAACGAAAACACTGTTATGAACCTGAAAAGCTCGGGAACATTGTCTCTCAACAGTGTTTTAGAGTTTAATGATACATTTCAGTGAAGTGTAAGGCATTCCGAAGCTGATAAATGTGTTCAGTTCTCTTTTTCAAGTGTATTCTGCATTGTATTTCACACATTTACCATTCTAGGCTAATTTAAGTAAACAACATAGGATTCATACACTGTTTCATGTGCTCTACACTCAAATATGGAATTCCTGGTCTAAGATACCTTTTCTTCACGAACAACTCAGTTGGAGAAGTGTTTTATACATGTTCTAAGTGAGTTCTTATCTATTTATTGTCATTTTCCCAGAATTACTGTTGTTTCCTTGTATTTTTCTATCATTACGCCTTCTTCTCCAGGTATAAACATTGGGAACATGTACAAATAAATACCTAAACAGAGTTATTAACCTGAAAGGTTCGAGAACATTGTCTCTCAACTATTTTATAAAGTATAATGATACGTTTCTGTGAAGTGTAAGGCTTTCCAAAGCTGCTAAATGTGTTTATATCTCTATTTCTAGTGTATTCTACCCTGATATTCACACATTTACCATTCTAGGCTCCTACGGAAATAACATAGCATTCCTACTCTGTTTAATGTGCTCTAAACTTGAAATAAGGATTCCTGGATTTAACATACATTTTCTACACGAACAACTCAGTTGGGGAAGTGTTTTATACATGTTCTATCCGAGTTCTCATCTATTTATTGTCATTTTCCCAGAATTACTGATGTTTTCTTGTAGTTTCTAACATTAGGCCTTCTTGTCCAGGTATAAACATTGGGAACATGTACAAACAACTACCTAAACACAGTTATGAAACTGAAAAGTTCGGGAACAGTGTCTCTCAACTATGTTATAGAGTTTAATGATACATTTTAGTGAAGTGTAAGGATTTCCAGAGCTGCAAATGTGTTTATTTCTCTATTTCAAGTGTATTCTGCCTTGTATTTCACACATTTACCATTCTAGGCTACATTAAGTAAACAGCATACTATTTATACACTATTTAATGTGCTCTAAACTCAAATTAAGAAATTCCTGGATCTGCCAAGACCGGTTTGGCTCAATGGATAGAGCGTCGGCTTGGGGACTGAAGGGTCCCGGGTTCGATTCCGGTCAAGGGCATGTACCTTGGTTGCGGGCATATCCCCAGTAGGGGGTGTGCAGGAGGCAGCTGATCGATGACTCTCTCTCATCGATGTTTCTGGCTCTCTATCTCTCTCCCTTCCTTTCTGTACAAAATCAATAAAATATATTAAAAAAAAAAAAGAAATTCCTGGATCTAAGATACCTTTTCTACACAAACAACTCAGTCGGAGAAGTCTTTTATACATGTGCTATGCGAGTTCTAATCAATTTATTGTCATTTTCCCAGAATTACTGATGTTTTCTTGTAGTTTCTAACATTCGGCCTTCTTGTCCAGGTATAAGCATTGGGAACATGGACAAACAACAACCTAAACACTGTTATGAACCTGAAAAGCTCGGGAACATTGTCTCTCACCTATGTTATAGAGTTAATGATACATTTCAGTGAAGTGTAAGGCTTTCCAAAGCTGCTAACTCTGTTTATATCTCTATTTCAAGTGTATTCTGCCTTGTATTTTAAAAATTTACCATTCTATTCTACTTTAAGGAAACAACATATGGAATTCCTGGTTCTAAGATACCTTTTCTACATGAACAACTCAGTTGAAGAAGTGTTTTATACATGTTCTAAGTGAGTTCTCATCTATTTATTGTCATTTTCCCAGAATTACTGTTGTTTCCTTGTAGTTTCTATCATTACGCCTTCAAGTCCAGGTATAAACATTGGGAACATGTACAAACAACTACCAAAACACAGTTATGAACCTGAAAAGTTCGGGAACATTGTCTCTCAACTATGTTATAGAGTTTAATGATATATTTTAGTGAAGTGTAAGGCTTTGCAGAGCTGCTAAATGTGTTTATTTCTCTATTTCAAGTGTATTCTGCCTTGTATTTCACACATTTACCATTCTAGGATACATTAAGTAAACAGCATAGGATTCATACACTGTTTAATGTGCTCTAAATCAAATTAAGGAATTCCTGGATCTAAGATACCTTTTCAACACAAACAACTCAGTTGGAGAAGTGTTTTATACATGTTCTAATTGAGTTCTCATCTATTTATTGTCATTTTCCCAGAATTACTGTCGTTTCCTTGAGGTTTCTATCATTAGGCCTTCTTTTTCATTTATAAACATTGGGAACATGTACAAAGAACTACCTAAACACAATTATGAACATGAAAAGCTCGGGAACATTGTCTCTCAACTATGTTATAGAGTTTAATGATACATTTCAGTGAAGTGTAAGACTTTCCAAAGCTGCTATATGTGTTGATATCTCTATTTCAAGTGTATTCTAACCTGATATTCACACATTTACCATTCTAGGCTCCTTAAGGAAACACATAGCATTCCTATTCTGTGTAATGTGCTCTAATCTCCAATTAAGGATTCCTAGATTTAACATACCTTTTCTACACGAACAACTCAATTGGAGAAGTGTTTTATCATGTTTTAAGTGAGTTCTCATTTATTTATTGTCATTTTCCCAGAATTACTGTTGTTTCCTTGTAGTTTCTATCATTACGCATTCTTGTCCAGGTATAAACATTGGGAACATATACAAACAACTACCTAAAACCAGTTATGAACCTGGAAAGCACGGGAACATTGTCTCTCAACTATGTTGTAGAGTTTAATGATACATTTCAAAGAAGTGTAAGGCTTTCCAAAGCTGCTAAATGTGTTTATTTCTCTATTTCAAGTGTATTCTGCATTGTATTTCACACATTTACCAATCTAGGCTCCTTAACGAAACGACATAGCATTCATAGACAGTTTAATGTGCTCTAAACTCAAATTAAGGAATTCCTGAATCTAAGATACCTTTTCTACACAAACAACTCAGTCGGAGAAGTCTTTTATACATGTTCTATGCGAGTTCTCATCAATTTATTGTCATTTTCCCAGAATTACTGATGTTTTCTTCTAGTTTCTAACATGAGGCCTACTTGTCCAGGTATAAGCATTGGGAACATGGACAAACAACTACCTAAACACTGTTATGAACCTGAAAAGCTCGGGAACATTGTCTCTCACCTATGTTATAGAGTTAATGATACATTTCAGTGAAGTGTAAGGCTTTCCAAAGCTGTTAACTCTGTTTATATCTCTATTTCAAGTGTATTCTGCCTTGTATTTCAAAAATTTACCATTCTATTCTACTTTAAAGAAACAACATAGGATTCATACACTGTTTAATGTGCTCTAAACTCAAATATGGAATTCCTGGTTCTAAGATACCTTTTCTACACGAAAAACTCAGTTGAAGAAGTGTTTTATACATGGACTATATGAGTTATCATCTATTTATTGTCATTTTCCCAGATTTACTGATGTTTTCTTGTAGTTTCTAACATTGGGCCTTCTTGTGCAGGTATAAATAATGGGAACATGGACAAGCAACTACCTAAACACTGTAATGAACATGAAAAGCTCGGGAATATTTTCTCTCAGCAATGTTATATAGTTTAATGATACATTTCAGTGAAGTGTAAGGCTTTCCAAGCTGCGAAATGTGTTTATTTCTCTATTTCAAGTGTATTCTGCCTTGTATTTCACACAATCACCATTCTAGTTTCCTATAAGTGAATAACTTAGGAGTCATACACTGTTTAATGTGCTCTAAACTCGAATTAAGGAATTCCTGGACCTAAGATACCTTTTATACAGGAACAACTCTGTTGGAGCAGTGTTTTATACATGTTCTATTCGAATTCCCATCAATTTATTGTCATTTGCTCAGAATTACTGATGTTTTCTTGTAGTTTCTAACATTCGGCCTTCAAGTGCAGGTATAAACAATGGGAACATGGACAAGCAACTACCTAAACACTGTAATGAACCTGAAAAGCTCGGGAATATTTTCTCTCACCAATGTTATAGAGTTTAATGATACATTTTGGTGAAGTGTAAGGCTTTCCAAATCGGCTAAATGTGTTTATATCTCTATTTCAAGTGTTTTCTGCCTTGTATTTTACACATTTACCTTTCTAGGCTACTTTAAGTAAACAACATAGGATTCATACACTGTTTAATGTGCTCTAAAATTGAATGAAGGAATTACTGGACCTTAGATACCTTTTCTACAGGAACCACTCTGTTGGTGCATTGTTTTATACATGTTCTATGCGAGTTCTAATCTATTTATTGTCATTTTCCCAGAATTACTGATGTTTGCTTGTAGTTTCTGAAATTAGGCCTTCTTGTCCAAGTATAAACATTGGGAACATGGAAAAACAACTACCTAAACACTGTTATGTACCTGAAAGGTTCGGGAACATTGTCTCTCACCTATGATACAGAGTTTAATGATACATTTCAGTGAAGTGTAAGGCTTTCCAAAGCTGCTAATTGTGTTTATTTCTCTATTTCAAGTGTATTCTGCCTTGTATTTCAGACATTTACCATTCTAGTTTCCTTTAAGGAAACAACATAGGATTAATACACTGTTTAATGTGCTCTAAATTTGAATTAAGGAATTCCTGGACCTTAGATACCTTTGCTACAGGAACAACTCAGTTGGATAAGTGTTCTATACATGGACTATATGAGTTCTCATCTATTTATTGTCATTTTCCCAGATTTACTGATGTTTTCTTGTAGTTTCTAACATTGGGCCTTCTTGTGCAGGTATAAATAATGGGAACATGGACAAGCAACTACCTAAACACTGTAATGAACATGAAAAGCTCGGGAATATTTTCTCTCAGCAATGTTATATAGTTTAATGATACATTTCAGTGAAGTGTAAGGCTTTCCAAAGCTGCTAAATATGTTTATATCTCTATTTCAAGTGTATTCTGCCTTGTATTTCAGACATTTACCATTCTAGTTTCCTTTAAGGAAACAACATAGGATTCATACACTGTTTAATGTGCTCTAAAATTGAATTAAGGAATTCCTGGACCTTAGATACCTTTTCTACAGGAACAACTCAGTTGGAGAAGTGTTTTATAAATGGTCTATATGAGTTCTCATCTATTTATTGTCATTTTCCCAGATTTACTGATGTTTTCTTGAAGTTTCTAACATTGGGCCTTCTTGTGCAGGTATAAACAATGGGAACATGGACAAGCTACTACCTAAACACTGTAATGAACATGAAAAGCTCGGGAATATTTTCTCTCAGCAATGTTATATAGTTTAATGATACATTTCAGTGAAGTGTAAGGCTTTCCAAAGCTGCGAAATGTGTTTATTTCTCTATTTCAAGTGTATTCTGCCTTATATTTCACACATTCACCATTCTAGGCTCTTATAAGTGAATAACATAGGATTCATACACTGTTTAATGTGCTCTAAAATTGAATTAAGGAATTCCTGGACCTTAGATACCTTTTCTACAGGAACAACTCTGTTGGTGCAGTGTTTTATACATGATCTATTCGAGTTCTCAATTTTTATTGTCATTTTCCCAGAATTACTGATGTTTTCTTGTAGTTTCTAACATTAGGCCTTCTTGTCCAGGTATAAACATTGGGAACATGGAAAAACAACTACCTAAACACTGTTATGAACCTGAAAAGTTCGGGAACATTGTTTCTCACCTATATTACAGAGTTTAATGATCCATTTCAGTGAAATGTAAGGCTTTCCAAAGCTGCTGAATGTGTTTATCTCTCTATTTCAAATGTATTCTGCATTGTATTTCACACATTTACCATTCTAGGCTCCGTTAAGGAAACAACATAGGATTCATCCACTGTTTAATGTGCTCTAAAATTGAATTAAGGAATTCCTGGACCTTAGATACCTTTTCTACAGGAACAACTCAGTTGGAGAAGTGTTTTATACATGGACTATATGAGTTCTCATCTATTTATTGTCATTTTCCCAGATTTACTGATGTTTTCTTGTAATTTCTAACATTGGGCCTTCTTGTGCAGGTATAAATAATGGGAAAATGGACAAGCAACGACCTAAACACTGTTATGAACCTGAAAGGTTCAGGAACATTGTCTCTCACCTATGATACAGAGTTTAATGATACATTTCAGTGAAGTGTAAGGCTTTCCAAAGCTGCGAAATGTGTTTATTTCTCTATTTCAAGTGTATTCTGCCTCGTATTTTAGACATTTACCATTCTTGGCTCCGTTAAGGAAACAACATAGGATTCATACACTGTTTAATGTGCTCTAAAATTGAATTAAGGAATTCCTGGACCTTAGATACCTTTTCTACAGGAACAACTCAGTTGGAGAAGTGTTTTATACATGGACTATATGAGTTCTCATCTATTTATTGTCATTTTCCCAGATTTACTGATGTTTTCTTGTAGTTTCTAACATTGGGCATTCTTGTGCAGGTATAAATAATGGGAACAGGGACAAGCAACTACCTAAACACTGTAATGAACATGAAAAGCTCGGGAATATTTCCTCTCAGTAATGTTATATAGTTTAATGATACATTTCAGTGAAGTGTAAGGCTTTCCAAAGCTGCGAAATGTGTTTATTTTTCTATTTCAAGTGTATTCTGCCTTGCATTTCACACAATCACCATTCTAGTTTCCTATAAGTGAATAACTTAGGAGTCATACACTGTTTAATGTGCTCTAAACTCGAATTAAGGAATTCCTGGACCTAAGATACCTTTTATACAGGAACAACTCTGTTGGAGCAGTGTTTTATACATGTTCTATTCGAATTCTCATCAATTTATTGTCATTTGCTCAGAATTACTGATGTTTTCTTGTAGTTTCTAACATTCGGCCTTCAAGTGAAGGTATAAACAATGGGAACATGGACAAGCAACTACCTAAACAGTGTAATGAACCTGAAAAGCTCGGGAATATTTTCTCTCACCTATGTTAAAGAGTTTAATGATACATTTTGGTGAAGTGTAAGGCTTTCCAAATCTGCTAAATGTGTTTATATCTCTATTTCAAGTGTTTTCTGCCTTGTATTTTACACATTTATCTTTCTAGGCTACTTTAAGTAAACAACATAGGATTCATACACTGTTTAATGTGCTCTAAACTCAAATTAAGGAATTCCTGGACCTAAGATACCTTTTCTACAGGAACAAGTCAGTTGGCGAAGTGTTTTATACATGTTCTATGAGAGTTCTCATCTTTTTATTGTCATTTTCTCAGAATTACTGAAGTTTCCTTGTAGTTTCTAACATTCGGCCTACTTGTCCAGGTATAAGCATTGGGAACATGGACAAACAACTACCTAAACACTGTTATGAACCTGAAAAGCTCGGGAACATTGTCTCTCACCTATGTTATAGAGTTTAATGATACATTTTAGTGAAGTGTAAGGCTTTCCAAAGTTGCTAAATGTGTTATTTCTCTATTTCAAGTGTATTCTTCCTTGTATTTCAGACATTTACCATTCTAGGTTCCGTTAAGAAAACAACATAGGATTCATACACTGTTTAATGTGCTCTAGAATTGAATTAAGGAATTCCTGGACCTTAGATACCTTATCTACAGGAACAACTCAGTTGGAGAAGTGTTTTATACATGGACTATATGAGTTCTCATATTTATTGTCATTTTCCCAGATTTACTGATGTTTTCTTGTTGTTTCTAACATTCGACCTTCTTCTCCAGGTATAAGCATTGGGAACATGGACAAACAACTACCTAAACACTGTTATGAACCTGAAAAGCTCGGGAACATTGTCTCTCACCTATGTTATAGAGTTTAATGATACATTTCAGTGAAGTGTAAGGCTTTCCAAAGCTGCTAAATGTGTTTATTTCTCTATTTCAAGTGTATTCTGCCTTGTATTTCAGACATTTACCATTCTAGGCTGCTTTAAGGAAACAACATAGGATTCATACACTGTTTAATGTGCTCTAAAATTGAATTAAGGAATTCCTGGACCTTAGATAACTTTTCTACAGGAACAACTCAGTTGGAGAAGTGTTTTATACATGGTCTATATGAGTTCTCATCTATTTATTGTCATTTTCCCAGATTTACTGATGTTTTCTTGTAGTTTCTAACATTCGGCCTTTTTGTCCAGGTATAAGCATTGGGAACATGGACAAACAACTACCAAAACACTGTTATGACCCTGAAAAGCTCGGGAACATTGTCTCACACCTATGTTACAGAGTTTAATGATACATTTCAGTGAAGTGTAAGGCTTTCCAAAGCTGCTAAATGTGTTTATATCTCTATTTCAAGTGTATTCTGCCTTGTATTTTACACATTTAACTTTCTTGGCTACTTTAAGTAAACAACATAGGATTCATACACTGTTTAATGTGCTCTAAACTCGAATTAAGGAATTCCTGGATCTAAGAAACCTTTTCTACATGAACAATTCAGTTGGGGAAGTGTTTTATCCATGTTCTATGCGAGTTCTCATTTATTTATTGTCAATTTCCCAGAATTAGTGATGTTTTCTTGTAGTTTCTAACATTAGGCCTTCTTGTCCAGGTATAAACATTGGGAACATGGACAAACAACTACCTAAACACTGTTATGAACCTGAAAAGCTCGGGAACATTGTATCTCACTTATGATATAGAGTTTAATGGTATATTTCAGTGAAGTTAAAGGCTTTCCAAAGCTGCTAAATGTGTTTATTTCTCTATTTTAAGTGTAGTCTGCCTTGTATTTGACACATTCACCATTCTAGGTTCCTATAAGTGAATACCTTAGGATTCATACACTGTTTAATGTGCTCTAAACTCGAATTAAGGAATTCCTGGATCTAAGATACCTTTTCTACATGAACAACTCAGTTGGGGACGTGTTGTATACATGTTCTATGCGAGTTATCATCTTTTTATTGTCATTTCCCCAGAATTACTGATGTTTCCTTGTAGTTTCTAACATTAGGCCTTCTTGTCCAGGTATAAACAATGGGAACATGGACAAGCAACTACCTAAACACTGTAATGAACCTGAAAAGCTTGGGAACATTTTCTCTCAACGATGTTAGAGAGTTTAATGATACATTTCAGTGAAGTGTAAGGCTTTCCAAGTTACTAAATGTGTTTATTTCTCTATTTCAAGTGTATTCTGCCTTATATTTCACACATTCACCATACTAGGCTCCTATAAGTGAATAACATAGGATTCATACACAGTTTAATGTGCTCTAAATTCGAATTATAGAATTCCTGGAGCTAAGATACGTTTTCTACAGGAACAACTCAGTTGGGGACGTGTTTTATACATGTTCTATCCGAGTTCTCATCTATTTATTGTCATTTTCCCAGAATTACTGATGTTTTCTTGTAGTTTCTAACATTAGGCCTTCTTGTCCAGGTATAAACATTGGGAACATGGAAAAACAACTACCTAAACACTGTAATGAACCTGAAAAGTTCGGGAACATTGTTTCTCACCTATATTACAGAGTTTAATGATCCATTTCAGTGAAGTGTAATGCTTTCCAAAGCTGCTGAATGTGTTTATCTCTCTATTTCAAATGTATTCTGCATTGTATTTCACACATTTACCATTCTAGGCTACTTTATAAAAACATAGGATTCATACACTGTTTAATGTGCTATAAACTCGAATTAAGGTATTCCTCGATCTAAGATACCTTTTTTACATAAACAGCTCAGTTGGGGAAGTGTTTTATACATGTTCTATGCGAGTTCTCATCTTTTTATTGTCATTTTCACAGAAATTACTGATGTTTCCTTGTAGTTTCTAATATTGGGCCTTCTTGTGCAGGTAAAAACAAAGGGAACATGGACAAGCAACTACCTAAACACTGTAATGAACCTGAAAAGCTCGGGAACATTTTCTCTCAACGATGTTATATAGTTTAATGATATTTCAGTGAAGTGTAAGGCTTTCCAAGTTGCTAAATGTGTTTATTTCTCTATTTCAAGTGTATTCTGCCTTGTATTTCACACATTCACCATTCTAGGCTCCTCTAAGTGAATAACATAGGATTCATACACAGTTTAATGTGCTCTAAACTCGAATTATAGAATTCCTGGACCTAAGATACCTTTTCCACAGGAACAACTCAGTTGGGGAAGTGTTTTATACATGTTTTATGCGAGTTCTCATCTATTTATTGTCATTTTCCCAGATTTACTGATGTTTTCTTGTAGTTTCTAACATTAGGCCTTCTTGTCCAGGTATAAACATTGGGAACATGGACAAACAACTACCTAAACACTGTTATGAACCTGAAAAGCTCGGGAACATTGTATCTCACTTATGATATAGAGTTTAATGGTATATTTCAGTGAAGTGTAAGGCTTTCCAAAGCTGCTAAATGTGTTTATTTCTCTATTGCAAGTGTAGTCTGCCTTGTATTTGACACATTCACCATTCTAGGTTCCTATAAGTGAATACCTTAGGATTCATACACTGTTTAATGTGCTCTAAACTCGAATTAAGGAATTCCGGATCTAAGATACCTTTTCTACATGTACAACTCAGTTGGGGACGTGTTGTATACATGTTCTATGCGAGTTATCATCTTTTTATTGTCATTTCCCCAGAATTACTGATGTTTCCTTGTAGTTTCTAACATTAGGCCTTCTTGTCCAGGTATAAACAATGGGAACATGGACAAGCAACTACCTAAACACTGTAATGAACCTGAAAAGCTTGGGAACATTTTCTCTCAACGATGTTAGAGAGTTTAATGATACATTTCAGTGAAGTGTAAGGCTTTCCAAGTTACTAAATGTGTTTATTTCTCTATTTCAAGTGTATTCTGCCTTGTATTTCACACATTCACCATACTAGGCTCCTATAAGTGAATAACATAGGATTCATACACAGTTTAATGTGCTCTAAATTCGAATTATAGAATTCCTGGAGCTAAGATACGTTTTCTACAGGAACAACTCAGTTGGGGAAGTGTTTTATACATGTTCTATCCGAGTTCTCATCTATTTATTGTCATTTTCCCAGAATTACTGATGTTTTCTTGTAGTTTCTAACATTAGGCCTTCTTGTCCAGGTATAAACATTGGGACATGGAAAAACAACTACCTAAACACTGTTATGAACCTGAAAAGTTCGGGAACATTGTTTCTCACCTATATTACAGAGTTTAATGATCCATTTCAGTGAAATGTAAGGCTTTCCAAAGCTGCTGAATGTGTTTATCTCTCTATTTCAAATGTATTCTACATTGTATTTCACACATTTACCATTCTAGGCTACTTTAAAAAAACATAGGATTCATACACTGTTTAATGTGCTCTAAACTCGAATTAAGGTATTCCTTGATCTAAGATACCTTTTTTACATAAACAGCTCAGTTGGGGAAGTGTTTTATACATGTTCTATGCGAGTTCTCATCTTTTTATTGTCATTTTCACAGAATTACTGATGTTTCCTTGTAGTTTCTAATATTGGGCCTTCTTGTGCAGGTAAAAACAAAGGGAACATGGACAAGCAACTACCTAAACACTGTAATGAACCTGAAAAGCTCGGGAACATTTTCTCTCAACGATGTTATATAGTTTAATGATATTTCAGTGAAGTGTAAGGCTTTCCAAGTTGCTAAATGTGTTTATTTCTCTATTTCAAGTGTATTCTGCCTTGTATTTCACACATTCACCATTTTAGGCTCCTCTAAGTGAATAACATAGGATTCATACACAGTTTAATGTGCTCTAAACTCGAATTATAGAATTCCTGGACCTAAGATACCTTTTCCACAGGAACAACTCAGTTGGGGAAGTGTTTTATACATGTTTTATGCGAGTTCTCATCTATTTATTGTCATTTTCCCAGATTTACTGATGTTTTCTTGTAGTTTCTAACATTAGGCCTTCTTGTCCAGGTATAAACATTGGGAACATGGACAAACAACTACCTAAACACTGTTATGAACCTGAAAAGCTCGGGAACATTGTATCTCACTTATGATATAGAGTTTAATGGTATATTTCAGTGAAGTGTAAGGCTTTCCAAAGCTGCTAAATGTGTTTATTTCTCTATTGCAAGTGTAGTCTGCCTTGTATTTGACACATTCACCATTCTAGGTTCCTATAAGTGAATACCTTAGGATTCATACACTGTTTAATGTGCTCTAAATTCGAATTATAGAATTCCTGGAGCTAAGATACGTTTTCTACAGGAACAACTCAGTTGGGGAAGTGTTTTATACATGTTCTATGCGAGTTCTCATTTATTTATCATCATTTTCCCAGAATTACTGATTTTTTCTTGTAGTTCCCAACATTCGGCCTTCTTGTACAGTTATATGCATTGGGAACGTGGACAAACAACTACCTAAACACTGTTATAAACCTGAAAAGCTCGGGAACATTGTCTCTCACCTATGTTATACAGTTTAATGATACATTTCAGTCAAGTTTGAGGCTTTCCAAAGCTGCTAAATGTGTTTATATCTCTCTTTCAAGTGTATTCTGCATTGTATTTCACATATTTACCATTCTAGGCTACTTTAAGGAAAAACATAGGATTCATACACTGTTTAATGTGCTCTAAACTCAAATTAAGGAGTTCCTGGATCTAAGATACCTTTTCTACATGAACAACTCAGTTGGGGAAGTGTTTTATACACGTTCTTTGCGAGTTCTCATCTATTTATTGTCATTTTCCCAGATTTACTGATGTTTTTTGTAGTTTCTAACATTCGGACTTCTTGTCCAGTTATAAGCATTGGGAACATGGACGAACAACTACCTAAACACAGTTATGAACCTGAAAAGCTCGGGAACATTGTCTCTCACCTATGTTATAGAGTTTAATGATACATTTCGGTGAAGTGTAAGACTTTCCAAAGTGGCTAAATGTGTTTATTTCTCTATTTCAAGTGTATTCTGCCTTGTATTTCACACATTCACCATTCTAGGCTCCTTTAAGGGAATAACATAGGATTCATACACTGTTTAATGTGCTCTAAACTCGAAGTAAGGAATTCCTGGACCTAAGATACCTTTTCTACAGGAACAACACTGTTGGAGAAGTGTTTTATACATGGTCTATATGAGTCCTCATCTATTTATTGTCATTTACCCAGATTTTCTGATGTTTTCTTGTAGTTACTAACATTAGGCCTTCTTGTCCAGGTATAAACATTGGGAACATGGACAAACAACTACCTAAACACTGTTATGAACCTGAAAAGCTCGGGAACATTGTCTCTCACCTATGTTATATCGTTTAATGATATATTTCAGTGAAATGTAAGGCTTTCCAAAGCTACTAAATGTGATTATATCTCTATTTCAAGTGTATTCTGCCTTGTATTTCACACATTTACCATTTTAGGCTACTTTAAGGAAAAACATAGGATTCATACACTGTTTAATGTGCTCTAAACTCGAATTAAGGAATTCCTGGATCTAAGATACCTTTTCTCCATGAACAACTCAGTTGGGAAGTGTTTTATACATGTTCTATGCGAGTTCTCATCTATTTATTGTCATTTTCCCAGATTTACTGATGTTTCACTTGTAGTTCTAACATTCGGCCTTCTTGTCCAGGTGTAAGCATTGGGAACATGGACAAACAACTTCTAAACACTCTTATGACCCTGAAAAGCTCGGGAACATTGTCTCTCACCTATGTTATAGAGTTTAATGATACATTTCGGAGAAGTGTAAGGCTTTCCAAAGCTGCTAAATGTGTTTATATCTCTATTTCAAGTGTATTTTGCCTTGTATCTTACACATTTACCTTTCTAGGCTACTTTAAGTAAACAACATAGGATTCATACACTGTTTAATGTGCTCTAAAACTCGAATTAAGGAATTCCTGGACCTAAGATACCTTTTCTGCAGGAATAACTCAGCTGGAGAAGTGTTTTATACATGTTCTATGCGAGTTCTCATCTATTTATTGTCATTTTTCCAGAATTACTGATGTTTCCTTGTAGTTTCAAACATTGTCCTTCTTGTGCAGGTATAAACAATGGGAACATGGACAAGCAACTACCTAAACACTGTAATGAACCTGAAAAGGTCGGGAACATTTTCTCTCAACGATGTTATATAGTTTAATGATATTTCAGTGAAGTGTAAGGCTTTCCAAAGCTGCTAAATGTGTTTATATATCTATTTCAAGTGTATTCTGCCTTTTATTTCACATATTTACCATTCTAGGCTACTTTAAGGAAAAACATAGGATTCATACACTGTTTAATGTGCTCTAAACTCGAATTAAGGAATTCCTGGACCTAAGATACCTTTTCTACAGGAACAACTCTGTTGGAGCAGTGTTTTATACATGTTCTATGCGAGTTCTCATCTATTTATTGTCATTTTCCCAGATTTACTGATGTTTTCTTGTAGTTTCTAACATTGGGCCTTCTTGTCCAGGTATAAACAATGGGAACAAGGACAAGCAACTAACTAAACACTGTAATGAACCTGAAAAGCTCGGGAACATTTTCTCTCAACGATGTTATATAGTTTAATGTTACATTTCAATGAAGTGTAAGGCTTTCCAAAGCTGCTAAATGTGTTTATTTCTCTTTTTCAAGTGCATTCTGCCTTGTATTTCACAGATTCACCATTCTAGGCTCCTATAAGTGAAAAACATAGGATTCATACACAGTTTAATGTGCTCTAAACTCGAATTAAAGAATTCCTGGAACGAAAATACCTTTTCTACAGGAACAACTCTGTTGGAGCAGTCATTTATACATGTTCTATGTGAGTTCTCATGTTTTTATTGTCATTTTCGCAGATTTACTGATGTTTTCCTTGTAGTTTCTAACATTCGGCCTTCTTGTCCAGGTATAAGCATTGGGAAAATGGACAAACAACTTCTAAACACTGTAATGAACATGAAAAGCTCGGGAACATTGTCTCTCACCTATGTTATAGATTTTAATGATACATTTCGGTGAAGTGTAAGGCTTTCCAAAGCTGCTAAATGTGTTTATATCTCTATTTCAAGTGTATTCTGCCCTGTATTTCAGACATTTACCATTTTAGGCTCCATTAAGGAAACAACATAGGATTCATACACTATTTAATGTGCTCTAAACTCGAATTAAGGAATTCCTGAACCTAAGATACCTTTTGTACAGGAACAACTCAGCTGGAGAAGTGTTTTATACATGTTCTATGCGAGTTCTCATCTATTTATTGTCATTTTTCCAGAATTACTGATGTTTCCTTGTAGTTTCTAACATTAGGCCTTTTTGTGCAGGTATAAACAATGGGAACATGTACAAGCAACTACCTAAACACTGTAATGAACCTGAAAATCTCAGGAACATTTCTCTCAATGATGTTATATAGTTTAATGATGTTTCAGTGAAGTGTAAGGCTTTCCAAAGCTGATAAATATGTTTATCTCTCTATTTCAAGTGTATTCTGCCTTTTATTTCACACATTTACAATTCTAGGCTACTTTAAGAAAAACATAAGATTCATACACTGTTTAATGTGATCTAAACTCGAATTAAGGTTTTCCTGGATCTAAGATACCTTTTCTACATGAACAACTCAGTTGGGGAGTTTTTTATACATGTTTTATGAGAGTTCTCATCAATTTATTGTCATTTTCCCAGAATTAGTGATGTTTTCTTGTAGTTTCTAACATTCGGCCTTCTTGACCTGTTATAAGCATTGGGAACATGGACAAACTACTACCTAAACACTGTTATGAACCTCAAAAGCTCAGGAACATTTTATCTCACTTAAGTTATAGAGTATAATGGTATATTTCAGTGAAGTGTAAGGCTTTCCAAAGCTGCTAAATCTGTTTATTTCTCTATTTCAAGTGTAGTCTGCCTTGTATTTGACACATTCAACATTCTAGGTTCCTATAAGTGAATAACTTAGGATTCATACACTGTTTAATGTGCTATAAACTCGAATTAAGGAATTCCTGGACCTCAGATACCTTTTCTACAGGAACAGCTCTGTTGGAGCAGTGTTTTATACATGTTCTATGCGAGTTCTCATCTATTTATTGTCATTTTCCCAGATTTACTGATGCTTTTTGTAGTTTCTAACATTAGGCCTTCTTGTCCAGGTATAAACATTGGGAACATGGACAAAGAACTACCTAAACACTGTTATGAACCTGAGAAGCTCGGGAACATTGTCTCTCACCTATGTTACAGAGTTTAATGATCAATTTCAGTGAAGTGTAAGGCTTTCCAAAGCTGCTGAATGTGTTTATCTCTCTATTTCAAGTGTATTCTGCATTGTATTTCACACATTTACCATTCTAGGCTACTTTAAGTAAACAAGATAGGATTCATACACTGTTTAATGTGCTTAAACTCAAATTAAGGAATTCCTGGACCTATGATACCTTTTCTATAGGAACAACTCAGTTGGGGAAGTGTTTTATACATGTTCTATGCGAGTTCTCATCTTTTTATTGTCATTTTCCCAGAATTACTGATGTTTCCTTGTAGTTTCTAACATTGGGCCTTCTTGTGCAGGTATAAACAATGAGAACATGGACAAGCAACTACCTAAACACTGTAATGAACCTGAAAAGCTCGGGAACATTGTCTCTCACCTATGTTATACAGTTTAATGATACATTTCAGTCAAGTTTGAGGCTTTCCAAAGCTGCTAAATGTGTTTATATCTCTATTTCAAGTGTATTCTGCATTGTATTTCACACATTTACCATTCTAGGCTACTTTAAGGAAAAACATAGGATTCATACACTGTTTAATGTGCTATAAACTCGAATTAAGGTATTCCTTGATCTAAGATACCTCTTCTACATAAACAACTCAGTTGGGGAAGTGTTTTGTACGTATTCAATGCGAGTTCTCATCTATTTATTGTCATTTTTCCAGAATTACTGATGTTTCCTTGTAGTTTTTAACATTGGGCCTCCTTGTGCAGGTATAAACAATGGGAACATGGACAAGCAACTAACTAAACACTGTAATGAACCTGAAAAGCTCGGGAACATTTACTCTCAACGATGTTCTATAGATTAATGATACATTTTAGTGTAGTGTAAGGCTTTCCAAAGCTGATAAATATGTTTATCTCTCTATTTCAAGTGTATTCTGCCTTTTATTTCACACATTTACAATTCTAGGCTACTTTAAGAAAAACATAAGATTCATACACTGTTTAATGTGATCTAAACTCGAATTAAGGTTTTCCTGGATCTAAGATACCTTTTCTACATGAACAACTCAGTTGGGGAGTTTTTTATACATGTTTTATGAGAGTTCTCATCAATTTATTGTCATTTTCCCAGAATTAGTGATGTTTTCTTGTAGTTTCTAACATTCGGCCTTCTTGAACAGTTATAAGCATTGGGAACATGGACAAACAACTACCTAAACACTGTTATGAACCTCAAAAACTCGGGAACATTTTATCTCATTTAAGTTATAGAGTATAATGGTATATTTCAGTGAAGTGTAAGGCTTTCCAAAGCTGCTAAATGTGTTTATTTCTCTATTTCTAGTGTATTCTGCCTTGTATTTCACACATTTACCATTCTAGCCTACTTTAAGTAAACAACATAGGATTCATACACTGTTTAATGTGCTCTAAACTCTAATTAAGGAATTCCTGGACCTAAGATATCTTTTCTACAGGAACAACTCAGTCGGAGAAGTGTTTGATACATGTTCTATACGAGTTCTCATCTATTTATTGTCATTTTCACAGATATACTGATGCTTTCTGTAAGCTGCTAACATTAGCGCTTCTTGTCTAGGTATAAACATTGGGAACATGGACAAACAACTACCTAAACACTGTTATGAACCTGAAAAACTCGGGAACATTGTCTCTCAAATATGTTATACAGTTTAATGATACATTTCAGTGAAGTGTAAGGCTTTCCAAAGCTGCTAACTGTGTTTATATCTCTATTACAGGTGTATTCTGCCTTGTATTTCACATATTTACCATTCTAGGATACTTTAATTAAACAACATGGGATTCATACACTGTTTACTGTGCTCCAAACTCGAATTAAGGAATTCCTGGACCCATGATACCTTTTCTACAGGAACAACTCTGTCGGAGAAGTGTTTGAAACATGTTCTATGCAAGTTCTAATTTTTTTTTGTCATTTTCCTAGAATTACTGATGTTTTCTTGTGCTTTATAACATTAGGCCCTCTTGTCCAAGGTATAAACAATGAGAACATGGACAAACAACTACCTGAACACTGTTATGAACCTGAAAAGCTCGGGAACATTGTCTCTCACCTATGTTATACAGTTTAATGATACATTTCAGTGAAGTGTAAGGCTTTCAAAAGCTGCTAAATGTGTTTATATCTCTATTTAAAGTGTAATTTTGCCTTGTATTTAACACATTCACCATTCTAGGCACCTATAAGTGAATAACATAGGATTCATACACTGTTTAATGTGCTCTAAACTCGAACTAAGGAATTCCTGGATCTAAGGTACTTTTTCTACAGGAACAACTCATTTGGAGAAGTGTTTGATACATGTTCTATGCGAGTTCTCATCTATTTATTGTCATTTTCCCAGAATTACCGTTGTTTCCTTGTAGTTTCTAACATTGTGCCTTCTTGTCCAGGTATAAACATTGGTAACATGGACAAACAACTACCTAAACACTGTTATGAACCTGAAAACCTCGGGAAAATTGTCTCTCACCTATGTAAAATAGTTTAATGATACATTTCAGTGAAGTGTAAGGCTTTACTAAGCTGCTAATTGTGTTTATATCTATATTTCTAGTGTATTCTGCCTTGTATTTCACACATTCACCATTCTAGGCTCCTATAAGTGAATAACAAAGGATTCATACACTGTTTTCTGTGCTCTAAGATCGAACTAAGGAATTCCTGGACCTAAGATATCTTTTCTACAGGGACAACTCAGTTGGAGAAATGTTTGATACATGTTCTATGCGAGTTCTCATCTATTTATTGTCATTTTCACAGATTTACTGATGCTTTCTGTTAGTTTCTAACATTAGGCCTTCTTGTCCAGGTATAAACATTGGGAACATGGACAAACAACTACCTAAACAATATTATAAACCTGAAAAGATCGGGAACATTGTCTCACACCTATGTTATAGAGTTTAATGATACATTTCAGTGAAGTGTAAGGCTTTCCAAAGCTGCTAAATGTGTTTATATCTCTATTTCTAGTGTATTCTGCCTTGTATTTCACACATTTACCATTCTAGGCTACTTTAAGTAAACAGCATAGGATTCATACACTGTTTAATGTGCTCTAAGCTCGAATTAAGGAATTCCTGGATCTCAGATACCTTTTCTACTGGAACAACTCAGTTGGAGAAGTGTTTTATACATGTTATAGGCGAGTTCTCATCTATTTATTGTCATTTTCCCAGAATTACTGATGTTTCATTGTAGTTTCTAACATTGGGCCTTCTTGTCCAGGTATAAACATTGGGAACATGAACAAACAACTACCTAAACACTGTTATGAACCTGAAAAGGTCTGGAACATTGTCTCTCAACTATGTTATAGCATTTAATGATACATTTCAGTGACGTGTAAGGCTTTCAAAACTGCTAAATTCGTTTATATCTCTATTTCAAGTGTATTCTGCCTTGTATTTCACACATTCACCACTCTAGGCTCCTATAAGTGAATAACATAGGATTCATACACTGTTTAATGTGCTCTAAACTCGAATTAAGGAATTCCTGGATCTAAGGTACCTTTTCTACATGAACAACTCCGTTGGAGAAGTGTTCGATGCATGTACTATGAGAGTTATCATCTATTTATTGTCATTTTCCCAGAATTACTGATGTTTCCTTGTAGTTTCTCAGATTGGGCCTTCTTGTCCAGGTTTAAACATTGGTAACATGGACAAACAACTACCTAAACACTGTTATGAACCTGAAAACCTCGGGAACATTGTCTCTCACCTATGTAAAATAAAATGATACATTTGAGAAAGTGTAAGGCTTTCCTAAGCTGCTAAATGTGTTCATTTCTATATTTCTAGTGTATTCTGCCTTGTATTTCACACATTCACCATTCTAAGGTCCTATAAGTGAATAACAAAGGATTCATACACTGTTTACTGTGCTCTAAACTCGAACTAAGCAATTCCTGGACCTAAGATATCTTTCCTACAGGAACAACTCAGTTGGAGAAGAGTTTGATACATGTTCTATGTGAGTTCTCATCTATTTATTGTCATTTTCACAGATTTACTAATGCTTTCTGTTAGTTTCTAACATTAGGCCTTCTTGTCCAGGTATAAACATTGGGAACATGGACAAACAACTACCTAAACACTGTTATGAACCTGAAAAGATCGAGAACATTGTCTCACACTTATGTTATAGAGTTTAATGATACATTTCAGATACATTTCCAAAGCTGCTAAATGTGTTTATATCTCTATTTCTAGTGTATTCTGCCTTGTATTTCACACATTTACCATTCTAGCCTACTTTAAGTAAACAACATAGGATTCATACACTGTTTAATGTGCTCTAAACTCGAATTAAGGAATTCCTGGACCTAAGATATCTTTTCTAAAGGAACAACTCAGTCGGAGAAGTGTTTGATACATGTTCTATACGAGTTCTCATCTATTTATTGTCATTTTCACAGTTATACTGATGCTTTCTGTAAGCTGCTAACATTAGCGCTTCTTGTCCAGTTATAAACATTGGGAACATGGACAAACAACTACCTAAACACTGTTATGAACCTGAAAAACTCGGGAACATTTTCTCTCACCTATGTTATACAGTTTAATGATACATTTCAGTGAAGTGTAAGGCTTTCCAAAGCTGCTAACTGTGTTTATATCTCTATTACAGGTGTATTCTGCCTTGTATTTGACATATTTACCATTCTAGGATACTTTAATTAAACAACATGGGATTCATACACTGTTTACTGTGCTCTAAACTCGAATTAAGGAATTCCTGGACCCATGATACCTTTTCTACAGGAACAACTCTGTCGGAGAAGTGTTTGAAACATGTTCTATGCAAGTTCTAATTTTTTTTGTCATTTTCCTAGAATTACTGATGTTTTCTTGTGCTTTATAACATTAGGCCCTCTTGTCCAAGGTATAAACAATGAGAACATGGACAAACAACTACCTGAACACTGTTATGAACCTGAAAAGCTCGGAAACATTGTCTCTCACCTATGTTATACAGTTTAATGATACATTTCAGTGAAGTGTAAGGCTTTCAAAAGCTGCTAAATGTGTTTATATCTCTATTTAAAGTGTAATTTTGCCTTGTATTTAACACATTCACCATTCTAGGCACCTTTAAGTGAATAACATAGGATTCATACACTGTTTAATGTGCTCTAAACTCGAACTAAGGAATTCCTGGATCTAAGGTACTTTTTCTACAGGAACAACTCATTTGGAGAAGTGTTTGATACATGTTCAATGCGAGTTCTCATCTATTTATTGTCATTTTTCCAGAATTACTGTTGTTTCCTTGTAGTTTCTAACATTGTGCCTTCTTGTCCAGGTATAAACATTGGTAACATGGACAAACAACTACCTAAACACTGTTATGAACCTGAAAACCTCGGGAACATTGTCTCTCACCTATGTAAAATAGTTTAATGATACATTTCAGTGAAGTGTAAGGCTTTACTAAGCTGCTAATTGTGTTTATATCTATATTTCTAGTGTATTCTGCCTTGTATTTCACACATTCACCATTCTAGGCTCCTATAAGTGAATAACAAAGATTCATACACTGTTTTCTGTGCTCTAAGATCGAACTAAGGAATTCCTGGACCTAAGATATCTTTTCTACAGGGACAACTCAGTTGGAGAAATGTTTGATACATGTTCTATGCGAGTTCTCATCTATTTATTGTCATTTTCACAGATTTACTGATGCTTTCTGTTAGTTTCTAACATTAGGCCTTCTTGTCCAGGTATAAACATTGGGAACATGGACAAACAACTACCTAAACAATATTATAAACATGAAAAGATCGAGAACATTGTCTCACACCTATGTTATAGAGTTTAATGATACATTTCAGTGAAGTGTAAGGCTTTCCAAAGCTGCTAAATGTGTTTATATCTCTATTTCTAGTGTATTCTGCCTTGTATTTCACACATTTACCATTCTAGGCTACTTTAAGTAAACAGCATAGGATTCATACACTGCTTAATGTGCTCTAAGCTCGAATTAAGGAATTCCTGGATCTCAGATACCTTTTCTACTGGAACAACTCAGTTGGAGAAGTGTTTTATACATGTTCTAGGCGAGTTCTCATCTATTTATTGTCATTTTCCCAGAATTACTGATGTTTCCTTGTAGTTTCTAACATTGGGCCTTCTTGTCCAGGTATAAACATTGGGAACATGAACAAACAACTACCTAAACACTGTTATGAACCTGAAAAGGTCTGGAACATTGTCTCTCAACTATGTTATAGCATTTAATGATACATTTCAGTGAAGTGTAAGGCTTTCAAAAGCTGCTAAATGTATTTATATCTCTATTTCAAGTGTATTCTGCCTTGTATTTCACATATTTACCATTCTAGGATACTTTAAGTAAACAACATAGGATTCATACACTGTTTAATGTGCACTAAACTCGAATTAAGGAATTCCTGGACCTAAGATACCTTTTCTACAGGAACAACTCAGTCGGAGAAGTGTTTGATACATGTTCTATGCGAGTTCTCATCTATTTCTTGTCATTTTCACAGATATACAGATGCTTTCTGTTAGCTTCTAACATTAGGCCTACTTGTCCAGGTATAAACATTGGGAACATGGACAAACAACTACCTAAACACTGTTATGAACCTGAAAAACTCGGGAACATTGTCTCTCACCTATGTTATACAGTTTAATGATACATTTCAGTGAAGTGTAAGGCTTTACAAAGCTGCTAACTGTGTTTATATCTCTATTTCAGGTGTATTCTGCCTTGCATTTCACATATTTACCATTCTAGGATACTTTATGTAAACAACATAGGATTTATACACTGTTTAATGTGCTCTAAACTCGAATTAAGGAATTCCTGGACCTAAGGTACCTTTTCTACATGAACAACTCAGTCGGAGAAGTGTTTGATACAATTCTATGCGAGTTCTCATCTATTTATTGTCATTTTCACAGAATTACTGGTACTTTCTGGTAGTTTCTAACATTAGGCCTTCTTGTACAGGTATAAACATTGGGAACATGGACAAACAACTACCTAAACAATGTTATAAACATGAAAAGCTTGGGAACATTGTCTCACACCTATGTTATAGAGTTTAATGATACATTTCATCGTAATGTAAGGCTTTCGAAAGCTGCTAAATGTGTTTATATCTCTATTTCAAGTGTATTCTGCCTTGTATTTCACACATTCACCATGCTAGGCTCCTATAAGTGAATAACATAGGATTCATACACTGTTTAATGTGCTCTAAACTCGAATTAAGGAATTCCTGGATCTAAGGTACTTTTTCTACAGGAACAACTCATTCGGAGAAGTGTTTGATACATGTTCTATGCGAGTTCTCATCTATTTATTGTCATTTTCCCAGAATTACTGATGTTTTCTTGTAGTTTCTAACATTCGGCCTTCTTTTCCAGGTATAAACATTGGGAAAATGGACAAACAACTACCTAAACACTGTTATGAACCTGAAAAGCTCGGGAACATTTTCTCTCACCTATGTAAAAGAGTATAATGATACATTTCAGTGAAGTGTAAGGCTTTCCAAAGCTGCCAAATGTGTTTATATCTCTATTTCAAGTGTATTCTGCCTTGTATTTCACACATTTACAATTCTAGGTACTTTAAGGAAACAACATAGGATTCATACACTGTTTAATGTGCTTTAAACTCGAAATAAGGAATTCCTGGACCTAAGATATCTTTTCTACAGGAACAACCCAGTTGGAGAATTGTTTTGTACATGTTCTATGCAAGTTCTCAACTATTTATTGTCATTTTCTCAGAATTACTCATGTTTTCTTGTAGTTTCTAACTTTCGGCCTTCTTGTCCAGGTATAAACATTGGGAACATAGACAAACAATTACCTAAACACCGTTATGAACCTGAAAATCTCGTGAATTTTGTCTCTCACCTACGTAAAAGAGTTTAATGATACATTTCAGTGAAGGGTAAGGCTTTCCACAGCTGATAAATGTGTTTATATCTCTATTTCACGTGTATTCTGCCTTGTATTTCACAAATTTACCATTCTAGGCTACTTTAAGGAAACAACATAGGATTCATACACTGTTTAATGTGCTCTAACTCGAATTAAGGAATTCCTGGATCTAAGATACCATTTCTACAGGAACAACTCAGTTGGAGAAGTGTTTTGTACATGTTCTATGCAAGTTCTCATCTATTTATTGTCATTTTCCCAGAATTACTGATGTTTTCTTGTAGTTTCTAACATTTGGCCTTCTTATCCAGGTATAAACATTGGGCACATGGAGAAACAACTTACTAAACACTGTTATGAACCTGAAAAGCTCATGAAATTTGTCTGTGACCTATGTAAAAGAGTTTAATGATACATTTCAGTGAAGAGTAAGGCCTTCCAAAGCTGCTAAATGTGTTTATATCTCTATTTCAAGTGTATTCTGCCTTGTGTTTCACACATTTACCATTCTAGGCTACTTTAAGGAAACAACATAGGATTCATACACTGTTTAATGTGCTCTAAATGCAAATTAAGGAATTCCTGGATCTAAGATCCCTTTTCTACAGGAACAACTCAGTTGGAGAAGTGTTTTGTACATGTTCTATTTGTACATGTTCTATTCTCATCTATTTATTGTCATTTTCCCAGAATTACTGATGTTTTCCTGTAGTTTCTAATATTCGGCCTTCTTTTCCAGGTATAAACATTGGGAACATGGACAAACAACTACCTCAACACTGTTATGAACCTGAAAAGCTCGTGAATTTTGTCTCTCACCTATGTTATACAGTTTAATGATACATTTCAGTGAAGTGTAAGGCTTTCCACAGCTGCTAAATGTGTTTATATCTCTATTTGAAGTGTATTCTGCCTTGTATTTCACACATTTACCATTCTAGGATACTTTCAGGAAACAACATAGGATTCATACACTGTTTAATGTGCTCTAAACGCGAATTAAGCAAATCCTGCATATAAGATACCTTTTCTACATGAACAACTCAGTTGGAGAAGTGTTTTGTACATGTTCTATGCAAGTTCTCATCTATTTATTGTCATTTTCCCAGAATTACTATGTTTTCTTGTAGTTTCTAACATTAGGCCTTCTTGTCCAGGTATAAACCTTAGGAACATGGACAAACAACTACCTAAACAACTCAGTTGGAGAAGTATTTTATACATGGTCTATATGAGTTCTCATCTATTTATTGTCATTTTCCCAGAATTACTGATGTTTTCTTGTAGTTTCAAACATTCGGCCTTCTTGTCCAGGTATAAACATTGGGAACATGGACAAACAACTACTTAAACACTTTTATGAACCTGAAAAGCTCGGGAACATTTTCTCTCACCTATGTAAAAGAGTTTAATGATACATTTCAGTGAAGTGTAAGGATTTCCACAGCTGCTAAATGTGTTTATATCTCTTTTTCAAGTGTATTCTGCCTTGTATTCCACACATTTACCATTCTAGGCTACTTTAAGGAAACAACATATGATTCATACACTGTTTAATGTGCTCTAAACTCGAATTAAGGAATTCCTGGTCCTAAGATATCTTTTCGACAGGAACAACTCAGTTGGAGAAGTGTTTTATACATGGTCTATATGAGTTCTCATCTATTTATTGTCATTTTCCCAGAATTACTGATGTTTTCTTGTAGTTTCTAAAATTAGGCCTTCTGGTCCAGGTAGAATAGTTGGGAACATGGACAAACAACTACCTAAACAGTGTTATGAACCTGAAAATCTCGGGAACATTGTCTCTCACCTATGTTATTGAGTTTAATGATACATTTCAGTGTAGTGTAAGGCTATCCAAAGCTACTAAATCTGTATATATCTATTTCAAGTGTATTCTGCCTTGTTTTTCACACATTTACCATTCTAAGTACTTTAAGGAAACAACATAGGATTCATACACTGTTTAATGTCCTCGAAACCCGAATTTAGGACTTCCTGGACCTAAGATATCTTTTATATAGGAATAACTCAGTCGGAGAAAAGTTTTATATATGTTATATGCGAGTTCTCATACATTTATTGTCATTTTCTCAGAATTACTGATGTTTTCTTGTAGTTTCTAACATTCGGCCTTCTTGTCCAGGTATAAACGTTAGGAACATGGACAAACAACTACCTAAACAACTCAGTTGGAGAAGTGTTTTATACATGGTCTATATGAGTTCTCATCTATTTATTGTCATTTTCCCAGAATTACTGATGTTTAATTGTAGTTTCTAACATTCGGCCTTCTTGTCCAGGTATAAACATTGGGAACATGGACAAACAACTACTTAAACACTTTTATGAACCTGAAAAGCTCGGGAACATTTTCTCTACCCTTGTAAAAGAATTTAATGATACATTTCAGTGAAGTGTAAGGATTTCCACAGCTGCTAAATGTGTTTATATCTCTATTTCAAGTGTATTCTGCCTTGTATTTCACACATTTACCATTCTAGGTACTTTAAGCAAACAACATAGGATTCATACACTGTTTAATGTGCTCGAAACCCGAATTTAGGAATTCCTGGACCTAAGAAATCTTTTCTACAGGAACAACTCAGTCGGAGAAAAGTTTTATACATGATCTATGCGAGTTCTCATCTATTTATTGTCATTTTCCCAGAATTACTGATGTTTTCTTGTAGTTTCTAACATTCGGCCTTCTTGTCCAGGTATAAACATTGGGAACATGAACAAACAACTACTTAAACACTTTTAGGAACCTGAAAAGCTCGGGAACATTGTCTCTCACCTATGTTATAGAGTTTAATGATACATTTCATTGAAGTGTAAGTCTTTCCACATCTGATAAATGTGTTTATATCTCTATTTCAAGTGTATTCTGCCTTGTATTTCTCAAATTTCCAATTCTACGATACTTTAAGAAAACAACATAGGATTCATACACTGTTTAATGTGCTCTAAATGCGAATTAAGGAATTCCTGGACCTAAGATATCTTTACTACAGGAACAACGCAGTTGGAGAATTGTGTTTAGTACATCTTGTATGCAAGTTATCATCTATTTATTGTCATTTTCCCAGAATTACTGATGTTTTCTTGTAGTTTCTAACATTCGGCCTTCTTCTCCAGGTATAAACATTGGGAACATGGACAAACAACTACCTAAACACTTTTATGAACCTGAAAAGCTCGGGAACATTTTCTCTCACCTATGTAATAGAGTTTAATGATACATTTCAGTGAAGTGTAAGGCTTTGCACAGCTGCTAAATGTGTTTATATCTCTATTTCAAGTGTATTCTGCCTTGTATTCCACACATTTACCATTCTAGGCTACTTTAAGGAAACAACATAGGATTCATACACTGTTTAATGTGCTCTAAATGCGAATAAAGGAATTCCTGGATCTAAGATACCTTTTTTACATGAACAACTCAGTTGGAGAAGTGTTTTGTACATGTTCTATGCAAGTTCTCATCTATTTATTGTCATTTTCCCAGAATTACTCATGTTTTCTTGTAGTTTCTAACATTCGGCCTTCTTGTCCAGGTATAAACATTGGGAACATAGACAAACAACTACCTAAACACTGTTATGAACCTGAAAAGCTCGTGAATTTTGTCTCTCACCTATGTAAAAGAGTTTAATGATACATTTCAGTGAAGTGTAATGCTTTCAACAGCTGCTAAATGTGTTTATATCTCTATTTCAAGTGTATTCTGCCTTGTATTTCACACATTTACCATTCTAGGTACTTTAAGCAAACAACATAGGATTCATACACTGTTTAATGTGCTCGAAACCCGAATTTAGGAATTCCTGGACGTAAGAAATCTTTTCTACAGGAACAACTCAGTCGGAGAAAAGTGTTATACATGATCTATGCGAGTTCTCATCTATTTATTGTAATTTTACCAGAATTACTGATGTTTTCTTGTAGTTTCTAACATTCGGCCTTCTTGTCCAGGTATAAACATTGGGAACATGGACAAACAACTACCTAAACATTGTTATGAACCTGAAAAGCTCGTGAAGTTTGTCTCTCACCTATGTAAAAGAGTTTAATGATACATTTCATTGAAGTGTAAGGCTTTCCACAGCTGCTAAATGTGTTTATATCTCTATTCCAAGTGTATTCTGCCTTGGATTTCACACATTTACCATTCTAGGCTACTTTAAGGAAACAACATAGGATTCATACACTGTTTAATGTGCTTTAAACTCGAATTAAGGAATTCCTGGACCTAAGATATCTTTTCTACAGGAACAACTCATTTTGAGAAGTGTTTTGTACATGTTCTATGCAAGTTCTCATCTATTTATTGTCATTTTCTCAGAATTACTCATGTTTTCTTGTAGTTTCTAACTTTCGGCCTTCTTGTCCAGGTATAAACATTGGGAACATCGACAAACAACTACCTAAACACCGTTATGAACCTGAAAATCTCGTGAATTTTGTCTCTCACCTATGTTATACAGTTTAATGATACATTTCAGTGAAGTGTAAGGCTTTCCACAGCTGCTAAATGTGTTTATATCTCTATTCCAAGTGTATTCTGCCTTGGATTTCACACATTTACCATTCTAGGCTACTTTAAGGATTCAACATAGGATTCATACACTGTTTAATGTGCTCAAAACCCGAATTTAGGAATTTCTGGACCTAAGATACCTTTTCTACATGAACAACTCAGTTGGAGAAGTGTTTTGTACATGTTCTATGCAAGTTCTCATCTATTTATTGTCATTTTCCCAGAATTACTGATGTTTTCTTGTAGTTTCTAACATTCTGCCTTCTTGTCCAGGTATAAACATTGGGAACATGGACAAACAACTACCTAAACACTGTTATGAACCTGAAAAGCTCGTGAATTTTGTCTCTCACCTATGTAAAAGAGTTTAATGATACATTTCAGTGAAGTGTAAGGCTTTCCACAGCTGCTAAATGTGTTTATATCTCTATTTCAAGTGTATTCTGCCTTGTATTTCACACATTTACCATTCTAGGCTAGTTTAAGGAAACAACATAGGATTCATACACTGTTTAATGTGCTCTAAACGCGAATTAAGGAATTCCTGGATCTCAGATACCTTTTCTACATGAACAACTCAGTTGGAGAAGTGTTTTATACATGGTTCATATGAGTTCTCATCAATATATTGTCATTTTCCCAGAATTACTGATGTTTTCTTGTAGTTTCTAACATTAGGCCTTCTTGTCCAGGTATAAACGTTAGGAACATGGACAAACAACTACCTAAACAACTCAGTTGGAGAAGTGTTTTATACATGGTCTATATGAGTTCTCATCTATTTATTGTCATTTTCCCAGAATTACTGATGTTTTCTTGTAGTTTCTAACATTCGGCCTTCTTTTCCAGGTATAAACATTGGGAACATGGACAAACAACTACCTAAACACTGTTATGAACCTGAAAAGCGTGTGAAGTTTGTCTCTCACCTATGTTATACAGTTTAATGATACATTTCAGGGAAGTGTAAGGCTTTCCACAGCTGCTAAATATGTTTATATCTCTATTTCAAGTGTATTCTGCCTTGTATTTCACACATTTACCATTCTAGGTACTTTAAGGAAACAACATAGGATTCCTAAACTGTTTAATGTGCTCGAAACCCGAATTTAGGAATTCCTGGACCTAAGAAATCTTTTCTACAGGAACAACTCAGTCCGAGAAAAGTTTTATACATGATCTATGCGAGTTCTCATCTATTTATTGTCATTTTCCCAGAATTACTGATGTTTTCTTGTAGTTTCTAACATTCGGCCTTCTTGTCCAGGTATAAATATTGGGAACATGGACAAACAACTACCTAAACATTGTTATGAACCTGAAAAGCTCGTGAAGTTTGTCTCTCACCTATGTAAAAGAGTTTAATGATACATTTCATTGAAGTGTAAGGCTTTCCACAGCTGCTAAATGTGTTTATATCTCTATTCCAAGTGTATTCTGCCTTGGATTTCACACATTTACCATTCTAGGCTACTTTAAGGAAACAACATAGGATTCATACACTGTTTAATGTGCTTTAAACTCGAATTAAGGAATTCCTGGACCTAAGATATCTTTTCTACAGGAACAACTCATTTTGAGAAGTGTTTTGTACATGTTCTATGCAAGTTCTCATCTATTTATTGTCATTTTCTCAGAATTACTCATGTTTTCTTGTAGTTTCTAACTTTCGGCCTTCTTGTCCAGGTATAAACATTGGGAACATCGACAAACAACTACCTAAACACCGTTATGAACCTGAAAATCTCGTGAATTTTGTCTCTCACCTACGTAAAAGAGTTTAATGATACATTTCAGTGAAGTGTAAGGCTTTCCACAGCTGATAATTGTGTTTATATCTCTATTTCACATGTATTCTGCCTTGTGTTTCACAAATTTACCATTCTAGGCTACTTTAAGGAAACAACATAGGATTAATACACTGTTTAATGTGCTGTAAACTCGAATTAAGGAATTCCTGGATCTAAGATACCATTTCTACAGGAACAACTCAGTTGGAGAAGTGTTTTGTACATGTTCTATGCAAGTTCTCATCTATTTATTGTCATTTTCCCAGAATTACTGATGTTTTCTTGTAGTTTCTAACATTCAGCCTTCTTGTCCAGGTATAAACATTGGGAACATGGACAACCAACTACTTAAACACTTTTATGAACCTGAAAAGCTCGGGAACATTTTCTCTCACCTATGTAATAGAGTTTAATGATACATTTCAGTGAAGTGTAAGGATTTCCACAGCTGCTAAATGTGTTTATATCTCTATTTCAAGTGTATTCTGCCTTGTATTTCACACATTTACCATTCTAGGTACTTTAAGCAAACAACATAGGATTCATACACTGTTTAATGTGCTCTAAACCCGAATTTAGGAATTCCTGGACCTAAGAAATCTTTTCTACAGGAACAACTCAGTCGGAGAAAAGTTTTATACATGATCTATGCGAGTTCTCATCTATTTATTGTCATTTTCCCAGAATTACTGATGTTTTCTTGTAGTTTCTAACATTCGGCCTTCTTGTCCAGGTATAAACATTGGGAACATGGACAAACAACTACTTAAACACTTTTAGGAACCTGAAAAGCTCGGGAACATTGTCTCTCACCTATGTTATAGAGTTTAATGATACATTTCAGTGAAGTGTAAGGATTTCCACAGCTGCTAAATGTGTTTATATCTCTATTTCAAGTGTATTCTGCCTTGTATTTCTCAAATTTCCAATTCTACGATACTTTAAGAAAACAACATAGGATTCATACACTGTTTAATGTGCTCTAAACGCGAATTAAGGAATTCCTGGACCTAAGATATCTTTACTACAGGAACAACGCAGTTGGAGAATTGTGTTTAGTACATCTTCTATGCAAGTTATCATCTATTTATTGTCATTTTCCCAGAATTACTGATGTTTTCTTGTAGTTTCTAACATTTGGCCTTCTTCTCCAGGTATAAACATTGGGAACATGGACAAACAACTACCTAAACACTTTTATGAACCTGAAAAGCTCGGGAACATTTTCTCTCACCTATGTAATAGAGTTTAATGATACATTTCAGTGAAGTGTAAGGCTTTGCACAGCTGCTAAATGTGTTTATATCTCTATTTCAAGTGTATTCTGCCTTGTATTCCACACATTTACCATTCTAGGCTACTTTAAGGAAACAACATAGGATTCATACACTGTTTAATGTGCTCTAAATGCGAATAAAGGAATTCCTGGATCTAAGATACCTTTTTTACATGAACAACTCAGTTGGAGAAGTGTTTTGTACATGTTCTATGCAAGTTCTCATCTATTTATTGTCATTTTCCCAGAATTACTCATGTTTTCTTGTAGTTTCTAACATTCGGCCTTCTTGTCCAGGTATAAACATTGGGAACATAGACAAACAACTACCTAAACACTGTTATGAACCTGAAAAGCTCGTGAATTTTGTCTCTCACCTATGTAAAAAAGTTTAATGATACATTTCAGTGAAGTGTAAGGCTTTCAACAGCTTCTAAATGTGTTTATATCTCTATTTCAAGTGTATTCTGCCTTGTATTTCACACATTTACCATTCTAGGCTAGTTTAAGGAAACAACATAGGATTCATACACTGTTTAATGTGCTCTAAACGCGAATTAAGGAATTCCTGGATCTCAGATACCTTTTCTACATGAACAACTCAGTTGGAGAAGTGTTTTATACATGGTTCATATGAGTTCTCATCAATGTATTGTCATTTTCCCAGAATTACTGATGTTTTCTTGTAGTTTCTAACATTAGGCCTTCTTGTCCAGGTATAAAGGTTAGGAACATGGACAAACAACTACCTAAACAACTCAGTTGGAGAAGTGTTTTATACATGGTCTATATGAGTTCTCATCTATTTATTGTCATTTTCCCAGAATTACTGATGTTTTCTTGTAGTTTCTAACATTCGGCATTCTTTTCCAGGTATAAACATTGGGAACATGGACAAACAACTACCTAAACACTGTTATGAACCTGAAAAGCGTGTGAAGTTTGTCTCTCACCTATGTTATACAGTTTAATGATACATTTCAGGGAAGTGTAAGGCTTTCCACAGCTGCTAAATATGTTTATATCTCTATTTCAAGTGTATTCTGCCTTGTATTTCACACATTTACCATTCTAGGTACTTTAAGGAAACAACATAGGATTCCTAAACTGTTTAATGTGCTCGAAACCCGAATTTAGGAATTCCTGGACCTAAGAAATCTTTTCTACAGGAACAACTCAGTCCGAGAAAAGTTTTATACATAATCTATGCGAGTTCTCATCTATTTATTGTCATTTTCCCAGAATTACTGATGTTTTCTTGTAGTTTCTAACATTCGGCCTTCTTGTCCAGGTATAAACATTGGGAACATGGACAAACAACTACCTAAACACTGTTATGAACCTGAAAAGCTTGTGAAGTTTGTCTCTCACCTATGTAAAAGAGTTTAATGATACATTTCAGTGAAGTGTAAGGCTTTCCACAGCTGCTAAATGTGTTTATATCTCTATTCCAAGTGTATTCTGCCTTGTATTTCACACATTTACCATTCTAGGTACTTTAAGGAAACAACATAGGATTCATACACTGTTTAATGTGCTCTAAACGTGAATAAAGGAATTCCTGGACCTAAGATATCTTTTCTACAGGAACAACTCAGTTGGAGAAGTGTTTTGTACATGTTCTATGCAAGTTCTATTCTATTTATTGTCATTTTCCCAGAATTACTGATGTTTTCTTGTAGTTTCTAACATTCGGCCTTCTTGTCCAGGTATAAACATTGGGAACATGGACAAACAACTACTTAAACACTTTTAGGAACCTGAAAAGCTCGGGAACATTGTCTCTCACCTATGTTATAGAGTTTAATGATACATTTCATTGAAGTGTAAGTCTTTCCACATCTGATAAATGTGTTTGTATCTCTATTTCAAGTGTATTCTGCCTTGTATTTCTCAAATTTCCAATTCTAGGATACTTTAAGAAAACAACATAGGATTCATACACTGTTTAATGTGCTCTAAACGCGAATTAAGGAATTCCTGGACCTAAGATATCTTTACTACAGGAACATCGCAGTTGGAGAATTGTGTTTTGTACATCTTCTATGCAAGTTATCATCTATTTATTGTCATTTTCCCAGAATTACTGATGTTTTCTTGTAGTTTCTAACATTCGGCCTTCTTCTCCAGGTATAAACATTGGGAACATGGACAAACAACTACCTAAACACTTTTATGAACCTGAAAAGCTCGGGAACATTTTCTCTCACCTATGTAATAGAGTTTAATGATACATTTCAGTGAAGTGTAAGGCTTTGCACAGCTGCTAAATGTGTTTATATCTCTATTTCAAGTGTATTCTGCCTTGTATTCCACACATTTACCATTCTAGGCTACTTTAAGGAAACAACATAGGATTCATACACTGTTTAATGTGCTCTAAATGCGAATAAAGGAATTCTGGATCTAAGATACCTTTTTTACATGAACAACTCAGTTGGAGAAGTGTTTTGTACATGTTCTATGCAAGTTCTCATCTATTTATTGTCATTTTCCCAGAATTACTCATGTTTTCCTGTAGTTTCTAACATTCGGCCTTCTTTTCCAGGTATAAACATTGGGAACATGGACAAACAACTACCTAAACACTGTTATGAACCTGTAAAGCGCGTGAAGTTTGTCTCTCACCTATGTTATACAGTTTAATGATACATTTCAGGGAAGTGTAAGGCTTTCCACAGCTGCTAAATGTGTTTATATCTCTATTTCAAGTGTATTCTGCCTTGTATTTCACACATTTACCATTCTAGGTACTTTAAGCAAACAACATAGGATTCCTACACTGTTTAATGTGCTCGAAACCCCAATTTAGGAATTCCTGGACCTAAGAAATCTTTTCTACAGGAACAACTCAATCAGAGAAAAGTTTTATACATGATCTATGCGAGTTCTCATCTATTTATTGTCATTTTCCCAGAATTACTGATGTTTTCTTGTAGTTTCTAACATTCGGCCTTCTTGTCCAGGTATAAACATTGGGAACATGGACAAACAACTACCTATACACTGTTATTAACCTGAAAAGCTCGTGAAGTTTGTCTCTCACCTATGTAAAAGAGTTTAATGATACATTTCAGTGAAGTGTAAGGCTTTCCACAGCTGCTAAATGTGTTTATATCTCTATTCCTAGTGTATTCTGCCTTGTATTTCACACATTTACCATTCTAGGTACTTTAAGGAAACAACATAGGATTCATACACTGTTTAATGTGCTCTAAACGCGAATTAAGGAATTCCTGGACCTAAGATATCTTTTCTACAGGAACAACTCAGTTGGAGAAGTGTTTTGTACATGTTCTATGCAAGTTCTATTCTATTTATTGTCATTTTCCCAGAATTACTGATGTTTTCTTGTAGTTTCTAACATTCGGCCTTCTTGTCCAGGTATAAACATTGGGAACATGGACAAACAACTACTTAAACACTTTTAGGAACCTGAAAAGCTCGGGAACATTGTCTCTCACCTATGTTATAGAGTTTAATGATACATTTCATTGAAGTGTAAGTCTTTCCACATCTGATAAATGTGTTTATATCTCTATTTCAAGTGTATTCTGCCTTGTATTTCTCAAATTTCCAATTCTAGGATACTTTAAGAAAACAACATAGGATTCATACACTGTTTAATGTGCTCTAAACGCGAATTAAGGAATTCCTGGACCTAAGATATCTTTACTACAGGAACAACGCAGTGGGAGAATTGTGTTTTGTACATCTTCTATGCAAGTTCTCATCTATTTATTGTCATTTTCCCAGAATTACTGATGTTTTCTTGTAGTTTCTAACATTCGGCCTTCTTGTCCAGGTATAAACATTGGGAACATGGACAAACAACCACTTAAACACTTTTAGGAACCTGAAAAGCTCGGGAACATTGTCTCTCACCTATGTTATAGAGTTTAATGATACATTTCATTGAAGTGTAAGTCTTTCCACATCTGATAAATGTTTTTATATCTCTATTTCAAGTGTATTCTGCCTTGTATTTCTCAAATTTCCAATTCTAGGATACTTTAAGAAAACAACATAGGATTCATACACTGTTTAATGTGCTCTAAACGCGAATTAAGGAATTCCTGGACCTAAGATATCTTTTTTACATGAACAACTCAGTTGGAGAAGTGTTTTGTACATGTTCTATGCAAGTTCTCATCTATTTATTGTCATTTTCCCAGAATTACTGATGTTTTCTTGTAGTTTCTAACATTCGGCCTTCTTGTCCAGGTATAAACATTGGGTAAATGGACAAACAACTACTTAAACACTTTTATGAACCTGAAAAGCTCTGGAACATTTTCTCTCACCTATGTAAAAGAGTTTAATGATACATTTCAGTGAAGTGTAAGGATTTCCACAGCTGCTAAATGTGCTTATATCTCTATTTCAAGTGTATTCTGCCTTGTATTCCACACATTTACCATTCTAGGCTACTTTAAGGAAACAACATATGATTCATACACTGTTTAATGTGCTCTAAACTCGAATTAAGGAATTCCTGGTCCTAAGATATCTTTTCGACAGGAACAACTCAGTTGGAGAAGTGTTTTTTACATGTTCTATGCAAGTTCACATCTATTTATTGTCATTTTCCCAGAATTACTGATGTTTTCTTGTAGTTTCTAAAATTAGGCCTTCTGGTCCAGGTAGAATAGTTGGGAACATGGGCAAACAACTACCTAAACAGTGTTATGAACCTGAAAAGCTCTGGAACATTGTCTCTCTCCTATGTTATTGAGTTTAATGATACATTTCAGTGTAGTGTAAGGCTATCCAAAGCTACTAAATCTGTTTATATATCTATTTCAAGTGTATTCTGCCTTGTTTTTCACACATTTACCATTCTAAGTACTTTAAGGAAACAACATAGGATTCATACACAGTTTAATGTCCTCGAAACCCGAATTTAGGACTTCCTGGACCTAAGATATCTTTTATACAGGAACAACTCAGTCGGAGAATAGTTTTATATATGTTCTATGCGAGTTCTCATACATTTATTGTCATTTTTCCAGAATTACTGATGTTTTCTTGTAGTTTCTAACATTCGGCCTTCTTGTCCAGGTATAAACATTGGGAACATGGAAATACAACTACCTAAACACTGTTATGAACCTGAAAAGCTCATGAACATTGTCTCTCACCTATGTTATACAGTTTAATGATACATTTCAGTGAAGTGTAAGGCTTTCCACAGCTGCTAAATGTGTTTATATCTCTATTTCAAGTGTATTCTGCCTTGTATTTCACACATTTACCATTCTAGGTACGTTAAGGAAACAACATAGGATTCATATACTGTTTAATGTGCTCGAAACCCGAATTTAGGAATTCCTGGATCTAAGATACCTTTTTTACATGAACAACTCAGTTGGAGAAGTGTTTTGTACATGTTCTATGCAAGTTCTATTCTATTTATTGTCAATTTCTCAGAATTACTCATGTTTTCTTGTAGTTTCTAACATTCGGCCTTCATGTCCAGGTATAAACATTGGGAACATCGACAAACAACTACCTAAACACTGTTATGAACCTGAGAAGCTCGTGAATTTTGTCTCTCACCTATGTAAAAGAGTTTAATGATACATTTCAGTGAAGTGTAATTCTTTCCACAGCTGATAAATGTGTTTATATCTCTATTTCAAGTGTATTCTGCCTTGTATTTCACACATTTACCATTCTAGGCAACTTACAGGAAACAACATAGGATTCATACACTGTTTAATGTGCTCTAAACGTGAATTAAGGAATTCCTGGACCTAAGATATCTTTTCTACAGGAACAACTCAGTTGGAGAAGTGTTTTGTACATGTTCTATGCAAGTTCTCATCTCTTTATTGTCATTTTCCCAGAATTACTGATGTTTTCTTGTAGTTTCTAACATTCGGCCTTCTTGTCCAGGGATAAATATTGGGAACATGGACAAACAACTACTTAAACACTTTTATGAACCTGAAAAGCTCGGGAACATTTTCTCTCACCTATGTAAAAGAGTTTAATGATACATTTCAGTGAAGTGTAAGGATTTCCACAGCTGCTAAATGTGTTTATATCTCTATTTCAAGTGTATTCTGCCTTGTATTCCACACATTTACAATTCTAGGCTACTTTAAGGAAACAACATATGATTCATACACTGTTTAATGTGCTCTAAACGCGAATAAAGGAATTCCTGGATCTAAGATACCTTTTTTACATGAACAACTCAGTTGGAGAAGTGTTTTGTACATGTTCTATGCAAGTTCTATTCTATTTATTGTCATTTTTCAGAATTACTGATGTTTTCTTGTAGTTTCTAACATTCGGCCTTCTTGTCCAGGTATAAACATTGGGAAAATGGACAAACAACTACTTAAACACTTTTATGAACCTGAAAAGCTCTGGAACATATTCTCTCAAATATGTAAAAGAGTTTAATGATACATTTCAGTGAAGTGTAAGGATTTCCACAGCTGCTAAATATGTTTATATCTCTATTTCAAGTGTATTCTGCCTTGTATTCCACACATTTACCATTCTAGGCTACTTTAAGTAAACAACATATGATTGATACACTGTTTAATGTGCTCTAAACTCGAATTAAGGAATTCCTGGTCCTAAGATATCTTTTCGACAGGAACAACTCAGTTGGAGAAGTGTTTTTTACATGTTCTATGCAAGTTCACATCTATTTATTGTCATTTTCCCAGAATTACTGATGTTTTCTTGTAGTTTCTAAAATTAGGCCTTCTGGTCCAGGTAGAATAGTTGGGAACATGGGCAAACAACTACCTAAACAGTGTTATGAACCTGAAAATCTCGGGAACATTGTCTCTCACCTATGTTATTGAGTTTAATGATACATTTCAGTGTAGTGTAAGGCTATCCAAAGCTACTAAATCTGTTTATATATCTATTTCAAGTGTATTCTGCCTTGTTTTTCACACATTTACCATTCTAAGTACTTTAAGGAAACAACATAGGGTTCATACACAGTTTAATGTGCTCGAAACCCGAATTTAGGAATTCCTGGACCTAAGAAATCTTTTCTACAGGAACAACTCAGTCGGAGAAAAGTTTTATACATGATCTATGCGAGTTCTCATCTATTTATTGTCATTTTCCCAGAATTACTGATGTTTTCTTGTAATTTCTAACATTCGGCCTTCTTGTCCAGGTATAAACATTGGGAACATGGAAAAACAACTACCTAAACGCTGTTATGAACCTGAAAAGATCATGAACATTGTCTCTCACCTATGTTATACAGTTTAATGATACATTTCAGTGAAGTGTAAGGCTTTCCACAGCTGCTAAATGTGTTTATATCTCTATTCCAAGTGTATTCTGCCTTGTATTTCACACATTTAACATTCTAGTTACTTAAAGGAAACAACATAGGATTCATAAACTGTTTAATGTGCTCTAAACCTGAATTAAGGAATTCCTGGACCTAAGATATCTTTTCTACAGGAACAACTCAGTTGGAGAAGTGTTTTGTACATGTTCTATGCAAGTTCTCATCTATTTATTGTCATTTTCCCAGAATTACTGATGTTTTCTTGTAGTTTCTAACATTTGGCCTTCTTGTCCAGGTATAAATATTGGGAACATGGACAAACAACTACTTAAACACTTTTATGAACCTGAAAAGCTCGGGAACATTGTCTCTCACCTATGTTATAGAGTTTAATGATACATTTCATTGAAGTGTAAGGCTTTCCACATCTGATAAATGTGTTTATATGTCTATTTCAAGTGTATTCTGCCTTGTATTTCACAAATTTCCAATTCAACGCTACTTTAAGGAAACAACATAGGATTCATAGACTGTTTAATGTGCTCTAAACCTGAATTGAGGAATTCCTGGACCTAAGATATCTTTTCTACAGGAACAACTCAGTTGGAGAAGTGTTTTATACTTGGTCTATATGAGTTCTCATCTATTTATTGTCATTTTCCCAGAATTACTGATGTTTTCTTGTAGTTTCTAAAATTAGGCCTTCTGGTCCAGGTAGAATAGTTGGGAACATGGACAAACAACTACCTAAACAGTGTTATTAACCTGAAAATCTCGGGAACATTGTCTCTCACCTATGTTATTGAGTTTAATGATACATTTCAGTGTAGTGTAAGGCTATCCAAAGCTACTAAATCTGTTTATATATATATTTCAAGTGTATTCTGCCTTGTTTTTCACACATTTACCATTCTAAGTACTTTAAGGAAACAACATAGGATTCATACACAGTTTAATGTCCTCGAAACCCGAATTTAGGACTTCCTGGACCTAAGATATCTTTTATACAGGAACAACTCAGTCGGAGGAAAGTTTTATATATGTTCTATGCGAGTTCTCATACATTTACTGTCATTTTTCCAGAATTACTGATGTTTTCTTGAAGTTTCTAACATTCGGCCTTCTTGTCCAGGTATAAACATTGGGAACATGGAAAAACAACTACCTAAACACGGTTATGAACCTGAAAAGCTATTGAACATTGTCTCTCACCTATGTTATACAGTTTAATGATACATTTCAGTGAAGTGTAAGGCTTTCCACAGCTGCTAAATGTGTTTATATCTCTATTCCAAGTGTATTCTGCCTTGTATTTCACAAATTTCCAATTCTATGCTACTTTAAGGAAACAACATAGGATTCATACACTGTTTAATGTGCTCTAAACGTGAATTAAGTAATTCCTGGACCTAAGATATCTTTTCTACAGGAACAACGCAGTTGGAGAAGTGTTTTGTACATCTTCTATGCCATTTCTCATCTATTTATTGTCATTTTCCCAGAATTACTGATGTTTTCTTGTAGTTTCTAACATTCGGCCTTCTTGTTCAGGTATAAACATTGGGAACATGGACAAACAACTACCTAAACACTTTTATGAACCTCAAAAGCTCGGGAACATTTTCTCTCACCTATGTAATAGAGTTTAATGATACATTTCAGTGAAGTGTAAGGCTTTGCACAGCTTCTAAATGTGTTTATATCTCTATTTCAAGTGTATACTGCCTTGTATTACACACATTTACCATTCTAGGCTACTTTAAGGAAACAACATAGGATTCATACACTGTTTAATGTGCTCTAAATGCGAATAAAGGAATTCCTGGATCTAAGATACCTCTTTTACATGAACAATTCAGTTGGAGAAGTGTTTTGTACATGTTCTATGCAAGTTCTCATCTATTTATTGTCATTTTCTCAGAATTACTCATGTTTTCTTGTAGTTTCTAACATTCGGCCTTCTTGTCCAGGTATAAACATTGGGAACATGGACAAACAACTACCTAAACACTTTTATGAACCTGAAAAGCTCGGGAACATTTTCTCTCACCTATGTAATAGAGTTTAATGATACATTTCAGTGAAGTGTAAGGCATTCCACAGCTGCTAAATGTGTTTATATCTCTATTTCAAGAGTATTCTCCCTTGTATTTCACAAATTTCCCATTCTAGGATACTTTAAGGAAACAACATAGGATTCATAGACTGTTTAATGTGCTCTAAACCTGAATTAAGGAATTCCTGGATCTCAGATACCTTTTCTACATGAACAACTCAGTTGGAGAAGTGTTTTATACATGGTCTATATGAGTTCTCATCTATTTATTGTCATTTTCCCAGAATTACTGATGTTTTCTTGTAGTTTCTAACATTCGGCCTTCTTGTCCAGGTATAAACATTGGGAACATGGACAAACAACTACCTAAACACTGTTATGTACCTGAAAAGCTCGTGAAGTTTGTCTTTCACCTATGTAAAAGAGTTTAATGATACATTTCAGTGAAGTGTAAGGCTTTCCACAGCTGCTAAATGTGTTTATATCTCTATTCCAAGTGTATTCTGCCTTGTATTTCACACATTTACCATTCTAGTTACTTTAAGGAAACAACATAGGATTCATAGACTGTTTAATGTGCTCTAATCCTGAATTGAGGAATTCCTGGACCTAAGATATCTTTTCTACAGGAACAACTCAGTTGGAGAAGTGTTTTGTACATGTTCTATTCAAGTTCTCATCTATTTATTGTCATTTTCCCAGAATTACTGATGTTTTCTTGTAGTTTCTAACATTCGGCCTTCTTGTCCAGGTATAAATATTGGGAACATGGACAAACAACTACTTAAACACTTTTATGAACCTGAAAAGCTCGGGAACATTGTCTCTCACCTATGTTATAGAGTTTAATGATACATTTCATTGAAGTGTAAGGCTTTCCACATCTGATAAATGTGTTTATATCTCTATTTCAAGTGTATTCTGCCTTGTATTTCACAAATTTCCAATTCTAGGCTACTTTAAGGAAACAACATAGGATTCATACACTGTTTAATGTGCTCTAAACGCGAATTAAGGAATTCCTGGACCTAAGATATCTTCTCTACAGGAACAACTCAGTTGGAGAAGTGTTTTGTACATCTTCTATGCAAGTTCTCATCTATTTATTGTCATTTTCCCAGAATTACTGATGTTTTCTTGTAGTTTCTAACATTCGGCCTTCTTGTCCAGGTATAAACATTGGGAACATGGACAAACAACTACTTAAACACTTTTATGAATCTGAGAAGCTCGGGAACATGGTCTCTCACCTATGTTATAGAGTTTAATGATACATTTCATTGAAGTGTAAGGCTTTCCACATCTGATAAATGTGTTTATATTCTATTTCAAGTGTATTCTGCCTTGTATTTCACAAATTTCCAATTCTAGGCTACTTTAAGGAAACAACATAGGATTCATACACTGTTTAATGTCTCTAAACGCGAATTAAGGAATTCCTGGACCTAAGATATCTTTTCTACAGGAACAACGCAGTTGGAGAAGTGTTTTGTACATCTTCTATGCAAGTTCTCATCTATTTATTGTCATTTTCCCAGAATTACTGATGTTTTCTTGTAGTTTCTAACATTAGGCCTTCTTGTCCATGTTTAAACGTTAGGAACATGGACAAAGTACTACCTAAATAACTCAGTTGGAGAAGTGTTTTATACATGGTCTATATGAGTTCTCATCTATTGTCATTTTCCCAGAATTACTTATGTTTTCTTGTAGTTTCTATCATTCGGCCTTCTTCTCCAGGTATAAACATTGAAAACATGGACAAACAACTACTTAAACACTTTTATGAACCTGAAAAGCTCGGGAACATTGTCTCTCACCTATGTTATAGAGTTTAATGATACATTTCATTGAAGTGTAAGGCTTTGCACAGCTGCTAAATGTGTTTATATCTCTATTTCAAGTGTATTCTGCCTTGTATTCCACACATTTACCATT
>CAVNZX010000086.1:0-97779 GCA_963693515.1 Pipistrellus nathusii
TTAAGGAGACTAGAATGGAGAATGTGTGAAAAACACGGCAAAATGCACTTGAAATAGAGAAATAAACACATTTAGCCACTTCGGAAAGCCTTACACTTCACTGAGATGTATCATTAAAGTCTAAAACATGGGTGAGAGACAATGTTCCCGAGCTTTACAGGTTCATAAAAGTGCTTAGATACTTGTTTGTCCATGTTCCCAATGTTTATACCTGGACAAGAAGGCCAAATGTTATTAACTACAAGAAAACATCAGTAATTCTGGGAAAATGACAATAAATAGATGAGAACTCACATAGAACATGTGTAAAACACTTGTCCAACTGAGTGGTTCCTGTAGAAAACGTATCTTAGATCCAGGAATTCCTTAATTTGAGTTTAGAGCACATTATACAGTGTCTGAATCCTATGTTGTTTCCTTTAAGGAGACTAGAATGGTGAATGTGTGAAAAACACGGCAGAATGCACTTGAAATAGAGAAATAAACACATTTAGCCACTTCGGAAAGCCTTACACTTCACTGAGATGTATCATTAAACTCTAAAACATAGGTGAGAGACAATGTTCCCGAGCTTTACAGGTTCATAACAGTGTTTAGATACTTGTTTGTCCATGTTCCCAATGTTTATACCTGGACAAGAAGGCCAAATGTTAGAAACTACAAGAAAACATCAGTAATTCTGGGAAAATGACAATAAATAGATGAGAACTCACATAGAACATGTGTAAAACACTTGTCCAACTGAGTGGTTCCTGTAGAAAACGGATCATAGATCCAGGAATAACTTAATTTGAGTTTAGAGCACATTATACAGTGTCTGAATCCTATGTTGTTTCCTTTAAGGAGAATAGAATGGTGATTGTGTGAAAAACACGGCAAAATGCACTTGAAATAGAGAAATAAACACATTTAGCCACTTCGGAAAGCCTTACACTTCACTGAGATGTATCATTAAAGTCTAAAACATAGGTGAGAGACAATGTTCCCGAGCTTTACAGGTTCATAATAGTGTTTAGATAGTTGTTTGTCCATGTTCCCAATGTTTATACCTGGACAAGAAGGCCAAATGTTAGAAACTACAAGAAAACATCAGTAATTCTGGGAAAATGACAATAAATAGATGAGAACTCACATAGAATATGTGTAAAACACTTGTCCAACTGAGTTGTTCCTGTAGAAAACGGATCATAGATCCAGGAATAACTTAATTTGAGTTTAGAGGACATTAAACATTGTATGAATCCTATGTTGTTTCCTTTAAGAAGACTAGAATGGTGAATGTGTGAAATACACGGCAGTATGCACTTGAAATAGAGAAATAAACACATTTAGCCACTTCGGAAAGCCTTACACTTCACTGAGATGTATCATGAAAGTCTAAAACATGGGTGAGAGACAATGTTCTCGAGCTTCACAGGTTCATAAAAGTGTTTAGATACTTGTTTGTCCATGTTCCCAATGTTTATACCTGGACAAGAAGGCCAATTGTTATTAACTACAAGAAAACATCAGTAATTCTGGGAAAATGACAATAAATAGATGAGAACTCACATAGAACATGTGTAAAACACTTGTCCAACTGAGTGGTTCCTGTAGAAAACGTATCTTAGATCCAGGAATTCCTTAATTTGAGTTTAGAGCACATTATACAGTGTCTGAATCCTATGTTGTTTCCTTTAAGGAGACTAGAATGGTGATTGTGTGAAAAACACGGCAAAATGCACTTGAAATAGAGAAATAAACACATTTAGCCACTTCGGAAAGCCTTACACTTCACTGAGATGTATCATTAAACTCTAAACATAGGTGAGAGACAATGTTCCCGAGCTTTACAGGTTCATAACAGTGTTTAGATACTTGTTTGTCCATGTTCCCAATGTTTATACCTGGTCAAGAAGGCCAAATGTTAGAAACTACAAGAAAACATCAGTAATTCTGGGAAAATGACAATAAATAGATGAGAACTCACATAGAACATGTGTAAAACACTTGTCCAACCGAGTGGTTCCTGTAGAAAACGTATCTTAGATCCAGGAATTCCTTAATTTGAGTTTAGAGAACATTATACAGTGTCTGAATCCTATGTTGTTTCCTTTAAGGAGACTAGAATGGAGAATGTGTGAAATACACGGCAGAATGCACTTGAAATAGAGAAATAAACACATTTAGCCACTTCGGAAAACCTTACACTTCACTGAGATGTATCATTAAACTCTAAAACATAGGTGAGAGACAATGTTCCCGAGCTTTACAGGTTGATAATAGTGTTTAGAATGTTGTTTGTCCATGTTCCCAATGTTTATACCTGGACAAGAAGGCCAAATGTTAGAAACTACAAGAAAACATCAGTAATTCTGGGAAAATGACAATAAATAGATGAGAACTCACATAGAACATGTGTAAAACACTTGTCCAACTGAGTTGTTCCTGTAGAAAACGGATCATAGATCCAGGAATAACTTAATTTGAGTTTAGAGGACATTAAAGGTTGTATGAATCCTATGTTGTTTCCTTTAAGAAGACTAGAATGGTGAATGTGTGAAATACACGGCAGTATGTACTTGAAATAGAGAAATAAACACATTTAGCCACTTCGGAAAGCCTTACACTTCACTGAGATGTATCATTAAACTCTAAAACATAGGTGAGAGACAATGTTCCCGAGCTTTACAGGTTCATAACAGTGTTTAGATACTTGTTTGTCCATGTTCCCAATGTTTATACCTGGACAAGAAGGCCAAATGTTAGAAACTACAAGAAAACATCAGTAATTCTGGGAAAATGACATTAAATAGATGAGAACTCACATAGAACATGTGTAAAACACTTGTCCAACTGATTGGTTCCTGTAGAAAACGGATCATAGATCCAGGAATAACTTAATTTGAGTTTAGAGCACATTATACAGTGTCTGAATCCTATGTTGTTTCCTTTAAGGAGACTAGAATGGTGATTGTGTGAAAAACACGGCAAAATGCACTTGAAATAGAGAAATAAACACATTTAGCCACTTCGGAAAGCCTTACACTTCACTGAGATGTATCATTAAAGTCTAAAACATGGGTGAGAGACAATGTTCCCGAGCTTTACAGGTTCATAAAAGTGTTTAGATACTTGTTTGTCCATGTTCCCAATGTTTATACCTGGACAAGAAGGCCAAATGTTATTAACTACAAGAAAACATCAGTAATTCTGGGAAAATGACAATAAATAGATGAGAACTCACATAGAACATGTGTAAAACACTTGTCCAACTGAGTGGTTCCTGTAGAAAACGTATCTTAGATCCAGGAATTCCTTAATTTGAGTTTAGAGCACATTATACAGTGTCTGAATCCTATGTTGTTTCCTTTAAGGAGACTAGAATGGTGAATGTGTGAAAAACACAGCAGAATGCACTTGAAATAGAGAAATAAACACATTTAGCCACTTCGGAAAGCCTTACACTTCACTGAGATGTATCATTAAACTCTAAAACATAGGTGAGAAAAATGTTCCCGAGTTTTACAGGTTCATAACAGTGTTTATATAGTTGTTTGTCCATGTTCCCAATGTTTATACCTGGACAAGAAGGCCAAATGTTAGAAACTACAAGAAAACATCAATAATTTTGGGAAAATGCCAATAAATAGATGAGATCTCACATGGAACATGTGTAAAACACTTGTCCAACTGAGTTGTTCCTGTAGAAAATGGATCATAGATCCAGGAATAACTTAATTTGAGTTTAGAGGACATTAAACAGTGTATGAATCCTATGTTGTTTCCTTTAAGGAGACTAGAATGGAGAATGTGTGAAAAACACGGCAAAATGCACTTGAAATAGAGAAATAAACACATTTAGCCACTTCGGAAAGCCTTACACTTCACTGAGATGTATCATTAAAGTCTAAAACATGGGTGAGAGACAATGTTCCCGAGCTTTACAGGTTCATAACAGTGTTTAGATACTTGTTTGTCCATGTTCCCAATGTTTATACGTGGACAAGAAGGCCAAATGTTAGAAACTACAAGAAAACATCAGTAATTCTGGGAAAATGACAATAAATAGATGAGAAATCACATAGAACATGTGTAAAACACTTGTCCAACTGAGTTGTTCCTGTAGAAAACGGATCATAGATCCAGGAATAACTTAATTTGAGTTTAGAGGACATTAAACAGTGTATGAATCCTATGTTTGTTTCCTTTAAGGAGACTAGAATGGTGAATGTGTGAAATACACGGCAGAATGCACTTGAAATAGAGAAATAAACACATTTAGCCACTTCGGAAAGCCTTATACTTCACTGAGATGTATCATTAAACTCTAAAACATAGGTGAGAGACAATGTTCCCGAGCTTTACAGGTTCATAACAGTGTTTATATAGTTGTTTGTCCAGGTTCCCAATGTTTATACCTGGCCAAGAAGGCCAAATGTTAGAAACTACAAGAAAACATCAATAATTTTGGGAAAATGCCAATAAATAGATGAGAACTCACAGAGAACATGTGTAAAACACTTGTCCAACTGAGTTGTTCCTGTAGAAAACGTATCTTACATCCAGGAATAACTTAATTTGAGGTTAGAGGACATTAAACAGTGTATGAATCCTATGTTGTTTCCTTTAAGGAGACTAGAATGGAGAATGTGTGAAAAACACGGCAAAATGCACTTGAAATAGAGAAATAAACACATTTAGCCACTTCGGAAAGCCTTACACTTCACTGAGATGTATCATTAAAGTCTAAAACATGGGTGAGAGACAATGTTCCCGAGCTTTAGAGGTTCATAACAGTTTTTAGATACTTGTTTGTCCATGTTCCCAATGTTTATACCTGGACAAGAAGGCCAAATGTTAGAAACTACAAGAAAACATCAGTAATTCTGGGAAAATGACAATAAATAGATGAGAACTCACATAGAACATGTGTAAAACACTTGTCCAACTGAGTTGTTCCTGTAGAAAACGGATCATAGATCCAGGAATAACTTAATTTGAGTTTAGAGGACATTAAACAGTGTATGAATCCTATGTTGTTTCCTTTAAGGAGACTAGAATGGTGAATGTGTGAAATACACGGCAGAATGCACTTGAAATAGAGAAATAAACACATTTAGCCACTTCGGAAAGCCTTACACTTCACTGAGATGTATCATTAAACTCTAAAACATAGGTGAGAGACAATGTTTCCGAGCTTTACAGGTTGATAACAGTGTTTAGATAGTTGTTTGTCCATGTTCCCAATGTTTATACCTGGACAAGAAGGCCAAATGTTAGAAACTACAAGAAAACATCAGTATTTCTGGGAAAATGACAATAAATAGATGAGAACTCACATAGAACATGTGTAAAACACTTGTCCAACTGAGTTGTTCCTGTAGAAAACGGATCATAGATCCAGGAATAACTTAATTTGAGTTTAGAGGACATTAAACATTGTATGAATCCTATGTTGTTTCCTTTAAGAAGACTAGAATGGTGAATGTGTGAAATACACGGCAGTGTGCACTTGAAATAGAGAAATAAACACATTTAGCCACTTAGGAAAGCCTTACACTTCACTGAGATGTATCATTAAACTCTAAAACATAGGTGAGAGACAATGTTCCCGAGCTTTACAGGGTCATAACAGTGTTTAGATACTTGTTTGTCCATGTTCCCAATGTTTATACCTGGCCAAGAAGGCCAAATGTTAGAAACTACAAGAAAACATCAATAATTTTAGGAAAATGCCAATAAATAGATGAGAACTCACATAGAACATGTGTAAAACACTTGTCCAACTGAGTTGTTCCTGTAGAAAACGTATCTTACATCCAGGAATAACTTAATTTGAGGTTAGAGGACATTAAACAGTGTATGAATCCTATGTTGTTTCCTTTAAGGAGACTAGAATGGAGAATGTGTGAAAAACACGGCAAAATGCACTTGAAATAGAGAAATAAACACATTTAGCCACTTCGGAAAGCCTTACACTTCACTGAGATGTATCATTAAAGTCTAAAACATGGGTGAGAGACAATGTTCCCGAGCTTTACAGGTTCATAACAGTTTTTAGATACTTGTTTGTCCATGTTCCCAATGTTTATTCCTGGACAAGAAGGCCAAATGTTAGAAACTACAAGAAAACATCAGTAATTCTGGGAAAATGACAATAAATAGATGAGAACTCACATAGAACATGTGTAAAACACTTGTCCAACCGAGTGGTTCCTGTAGAAAACGTATCTTAGATCCAGGAATTCCTTAATTTGAGTTTAGAGCACATTATACAGTGTCTGAATCCTATGTTGTTTCCTTTAAGGAGACTAGAATGGTGATTGTGTGAAAAACACGGCAAAATGCACTTGAAATAGAGAAATAAACACATTTAGCCACTTCGGAAAGCCTTACACTTCACTGAGATGTATCATTAAAGTCTAAAACATAGGTGAGAGACAATGTTGCCGAGCTTTACAGGTTCATAATAGTGTTTAGATAGTTGTTTGTCCATGTTCCCAATGTTTATACCTGGACAAGAAGGCCAAATGTTAGAAACTACAAGAAAACATTAGTAATTCTGGGAAAATGACAATAAATAGATGAGAACTCACATAGAACATGTGTAAAACACTTGTCCAACTGAGTTGTTCGTGTAGAAAACGGATCATAGATCCAGGAATAACTTAATTTGAGTTTAGAGGACATTAAACAGTGTATGAATCCTATGTTGTTTCCTTTAAGGAGACTAGAATGGTGAATGTGTGAAATACACGGCAGAATGCACTTGAAATAGAGAAATAAACACATTTAGCCACTTCGGAAAGCCTTACACTTCACTGAGATGTATCATTAAACTCTAAAACATAGGTGAGAGACAATGTTCCCGAGCTTTACAGGGTCATAACAGTGTTTAGATACTTGTTTGTCCATGTTCCCAATGTTTATACCTGGCCAAGAAGGCCAAATGTTAGAAACTACAAGAAAACATCAATAATTTTGGGAAAATGCCAATAAATAGATGAGAACTCACATAGAACATGTGTAAAACACTTGTCCAACTGAGTTGTTCCTGTAGAAAACGTATCTTACATCCAGGAATAACTTAATTTGAGGTTAGAGGACATTAAACAGTGTATGAATCCTATGTTGTTTCCTTTAAGGAGACTAGAATGGAGAATGTGTGAAAAACACGGCAAAATGCACTTGAAATAGAGAAATAAACACATTTAGCCACTTCGGAAAGCCTTACACTTCACTGAGATGTATCATTAAACTCTAAAACATAGGTGAGAGACAATGTTCCCGAGCTGTACAGGTTCATAACAGTGTTTAGATACTTGTTTGTCCATGTTCCCAATGTTTATACCTGGTCAAGAAGGCCAAATGTTAGAAACTACAAGAAAACATCAGTAATTCTGGGAAAATGACAATAAATAGATGAGAACTCACATAGAACATGTGTAAAACACTTGTCCAACTGAGTTGTTCCTGTAGAAAACGGATCATAGATCCAGGAATAACTTAATTTGAGTTTAGAGGACATTAAACAGTGTATGAATCCTATGTTGTTTCCTTTAAGGAGACTAGAATGGTGAATGTGTGAAATACACGGCAGAATGCACTTGAAATAGAGAAATAAACACATTTAGCCACTTCGGAAAGCCTTACACTTCACTGAGATGTATCATTAAACTCTAAAACATAGGTGAGAGACAATGTTCCCGAGCTTTACAGGTTCATAATAGTGTTTAGATAGTTGTTTGTCCATGTTCCCAATGTTTATACCTGGACAAGAAGGCCAAATGTTAGAAACTACAAGAAAACATCAGTAATTCTGGGAAAATGACAATAAATAGATGAGAACTCACATAGAATATGTGTAAAACACTTGTCCAACTGAGTTGTTCCTGTAGAAAACGGATCATAGATCCAGGAATAACTTAATTTGAGTTTAGAGGACATTAAACATTGTATGAATCCTATGTTGTTTCCTTTAAGAAGACTAGAATGGTGAATGTGTGAAATACACGGCAGTATGCACTTGAAATAGAGAAATAAACACATTTAGGCACTTCGGAAAGCCTTACACTTCACTGAGATGTATCATGAAAGTCTAAAACATGGGTGAGAGACAATGTTCTCGAGCTACAGAGGTTCATAAAAGTGTTTAGATATTTGTTTGTCCATGTTCCCAATGTTTATACCTGGACAAGAAGGCCAATTGTTATTAACTACAAGAAAACATCAGTAATTCTGGGAAAATGACAATAAATAGATGAGAACTCACATAGAACATGTGTAAAACACTTGTCCAACTGAGTGGTTCCTGTAGAAAACGTATCTTAGATCCAGGAATTCCTTAATTTGAGTTTAGAGCACATTATACAGTGTCTGAATCCTATGTTGTTTCCTTTAAGGAGACTAGAATGGTGAATGTGTGAAAAACACGGCAGAATGCACTTGAAATAGAGAAATAAACACATTTAGCCACTTCGGAAAGCCTTACACTTCACTGAGATGTATCATTAAACTCTAAAACATAGGTGAGAGACAATGTTCCCGAGCTTTACAGGTTCATAACAGTGTTTAGATACTTGTTTGTCCATGTTCCCAATGTTTATACCTGGACAAGAAGGCCAAATGTTAGAAACTACAAGAAAACATCAGTAATTCTGGGAAAATGACAATAAATAGATGAGAACTCACATAGAACATGTGTAAAACACTTGTCCAACTGAGTGGTTCCTGTAGAAAACGGATCATAGATCCAGGAATAACTTAATTTGAGTTTAGAGCACATTATACAGTGTCTGAATCCTATGTTGTTTCCTTTAAGGAGACTAGAATGGTGATTGTGTGAAAAACACGGCAAAATGCACTTGAAATAGAGAAATAAACACATTTAGCCACTTCGGAAAGCCTTATACTTCACTGAGATGTATCATTAAACTCTAAAACATAGGTGAGAGACAATGTTCCCGAGCTTTACAGGTTCATAACAGTGTTTATATAGTTGTTTGTCCATGTTCCCAATGTTTATACCTGGCCAAGAAGGCCAAATGTTAGAAACTACAAGAAAACATCAATAATTTTGGGAAAATGCCAATAAATAGATGAGAACTCACAGAGAACATGTGTAAAACACTTGTCCAACTGAGTTGTTCCTGTAGAAAACGTATCTTACATCCAGGAATAACTTAATTTGAGGTTAGAGGACATTAAACAGTGTATGAATCCTATGTTGTTTCCTTTAAGGAGACTAGAATGGAGAATGTGTGAAAAACACGGCAAAATGCACTTGAAATAGAGAAATAAACACATTTAGCCACTTCGGAAAGCCTTACACTTCACTGAGATGTATCATTAAAGTCTAAAACATGGGTGAGAGACAATGTTCCCGAGCTTTAGAGGTTCATAACAGTTTTTAGATACTTGTTTGTCCATGTTCCCAATGTTTATACCTGGACAAGAAGGCCAAATGTTAGAAACTACAAGAAAACATCAGTAATTCTGGGAAAATGACAATAAATAGATGAGAACTCACATAGAACATGTGTAAAACACTTGTCCAACTGAGTTGTTCCTGTAGAAAACGGATCATAGATCCAGGAATAACTTAATTTGAGTTTAGAGGACATTAAACAGTGTATGAATCCTATGTTGTTTCCTTTAAGGAGACTAGAATGGTGAATGTGTGAAATACACGGCAGAATGCACTTGAAATAGAGAAATAAACACATTTAGCCACTTCGGAAAGCCTTACACTTCACTGAGATGTATCATTAAACTCTAAAACATAGGTGAGAGACAATGTTTCCGAGCTTTACAGGTTGATAACAGTGTTTAGATAGTTGTTTGTCCATGTTCCCAATGTTTATACCTGGACAAGAAGGCCAAATGTTAGAAACTACAAGAAAACATCAGTATTTCTGGGAAAATGACAATAAATAGATGAGAACTCACATAGAACATGTGTAAAACACTTGTCCAACTGAGTTGTTCCTGTAGAAAACGGATCATAGATCCAGGAATAACTTAATTTGAGTTTAGAGGACATTAAACATTGTATGAATCCTATGTTGTTTCCTTTAAGAAGACTAGAATGGTGAATGTGTGAAATACACGGCAGTGTGCACTTGAAATAGAGAAATAAACACATTTAGCCACTTAGGAAAGCCTTACACTTCACTGAGATGTATCATGAAAGTCTAAAACATGGGTGAGAGACAATGTTCTCGAGCTACAGAGGTTCATAAAAGTGTTTAGATACTTGTTTGTCCATGTTCCCAATGTTTATACCTGGACAAGAAGGCCAATTGTTATTAACTACAAGAAAACATCAGTAATTCTGGGAAAATGACAATAAATAGATGAGAACTCACATAGAACATGTGTAAAACACTTGTCCAACTGAGTGGTTCCTGTAGAAAACGTATCTTAGATCCAGGAATTCCTTAATTTGAGTTTAGAGCACATTATACAGTGTCTGAATCCTATGTTGTTTCCTTTAAGGAGACTAGAATGGTGAATGTGTGAAAAACACGGCAGAATGCACTTGAAATAGAGAAATAAACACATTTAGCCACTTCGGAAAGCCTTACACTTCACTGAGATGTATCATTAAACTCTAAAACATAGGTGAGAGACAATGTTCCCGAGCTTTACAGGTTCATAACAGTGTTTAGATACTTGTTTGTCCATGTTCCCAATGTTTATACCTGGACAAGAAGGCCAAATGTTAGAAACTACAAGAAAACATCAGTAATTCTGGGAAAATGACAATAAATAGATGAGAACTCACATAGAACATGTGTAAAACACTTGTCCAACTGAGTTGTTCCTGTAGAAAACGGATCATAGATCCAGGAATAACTTAATTTGAGTTTAGAGGACATTAAACAGTGTATGAATCCTATGTTGTTTCCTTTAAGGAGACTAGAATGGTGAATGTGTGAAATACACGGCAGAATGCACTTGAAATAGAGAAATAAACACATTTAGCCACTTCGGAAAGCCTTACACTTCACTGAGATGTATCATTAAACTCTAAAACATAGGTGAGAGACAATGTTTCCGAGCTTTACAGGTTGATAACAGTGTTTAGATAGTTGTTTGTCCATGTTCCCAATGTTTATACCTGGACAAGAAGGCCAAATGTTAGAAACTACAAGAAAACATCAGTATTTCTGGGAAAATGACAATAAATAGATGAGAACTCACATAGAACATGTGTAAAACACTTGTCCAACTGAGTTGTTCCTGTAGAAAACGGATCATAGATCCAGGAATAACTTAATTTGAGTTTAGAGGACATTAAACATTGTATGAATCCTATGTTGTTTCCTTTAAGAAGACTAGAATGGTGAATGTGTGAAATACACGGCAGTGTGCACTTGAAATAGAGAAATAAACACATTTAGCCACTTAGGAAAGCCTTACACTTCACTGAGATGTATCATGAAAGTCTAAAACATGGGTGAGAGACAATGTTCTCGAGCTACAGAGGTTCATAAAAGTGTTTAGATACTTGTTTGTCCATGTTCCCAATGTTTATACCTGGACAAGAAGGCCAATTGTTATTAACTACAAGAAAACATCAGTAATTCTGGGAAAATGACAATAAATAGATGAGAACTCACATAGAACATGTGTAAAACACTTGTCCAACTGAGTGGTTCCTGTAGAAAACGTATCTTAGATCCAGGAATTCCTTAATTTGAGTTTAGAGCACATTATACAGTGTCTGAATCCTATGTTGTTTCCTTTAAGGAGACTAGAATGGTGAATGTGTGAAAAACACGGCAGAATGCACTTGAAATAGAGAAATAAACACATTTAGCCACTTCGGAAAGCCTTACACTTCACTGAGATGTATCATTAAACTCTAAAACATAGGTGAGAGACAATGTTCCCGAGCTTTACAGGTTCATAACAGTGTTTAGATACTTGTTTGTCCATGTTCCCAATGTTTATACCTGGACAAGAAGGCCAAATGTTAGAAACTACAAGAAAACATCAGTAATTCTGGGAAAATGACAATAAATAGATGAGAACTCACATAGAACATGTGTAAAACACTTGTCCAACTGAGTTGTTCCTGTAGAAAACGGATCATAGATCCAGGAATAACTTAATTTGAGTTTAGAGGACATTAAACAGTGTATGAATCCTATGTTGTTTCCTTTAAGGAGACTAGAATGGTGAATGTGTGAAATACACGGCAGAATGCACTTGAAATAGAGAAATAAACACATTTAGCCACTTCGGAAAGCCTTACACTTCACTGAGATGTATCATTAAACTCTAAAACATAGGTGAGAGACAATGTTTCCGAGCTTTACAGGTTGATAACAGTGTTTAGATAGTTGTTTGTCCATGTTCCCAATGTTTATACCTGGACAAGAAGGCCAAATGTTAGAAACTACAAGAAAACATCAGTATTTCTGGGAAAATGACAATAAATAGATGAGAACTCACATAGAACATGTGTAAAACACTTGTCCAACTGAGTTGTTCCTGTAGAAAACGGATCATAGATCCAGGAATAACTTAATTTGAGTTTAGAGGACATTAAACATTGTATGAATCCTATGTTGTTTCCTTTAAGAAGACTAGAATGGTGAATGTGTGAAATACACGGCAGTGTGCACTTGAAATAGAGAAATAAACACATTTAGCCACTTAGGAAAGCCTTACACTTCACTGAGATGTATCATGAAAGTCTAAAACATGGGTGAGAGACAATGTTCTCGAGCTACAGAGGTTCATAAAAGTGTTTAGATACTTGTTTGTCCATGTTCCCAATGTTTATACCTGGACAAGAAGGCCAATTGTTATTAACTACAAGAAAACATCAGTAATTCTGGGAAAATGACAATAAATAGATGAGAACTCACATAGAACATGTGTAAAACACTTGTCCAACTGAGTGGTTCCTGTAGAAAACGTATCTTAGATCCAGGAATTCCTTAATTTGAGTTTAGAGCACATTATACAGTGTCTGAATCCTATGTTGTTTCCTTTAAGGAGACTAGAATGGTGAATGTGTGAAAAACACGGCAGAATGCACTTGAAATAGAGAAATAAACACATTTAGCCACTTCGGAAAGCCTTACACTTCACTGAGATGTATCATTAAACTCTAAAACATAGGTGAGAGACAATGTTCCCGAGCTTTACAGGTTCATAACAGTGTTTAGATACTTGTTTGTCCATGTTCCCAATGTTTATACCTGGACAAGAAGGCCAAATGTTAGAAACTACAAGAAAACATCAGTAATTCTGGGAAAATGACAATAAATAGATGAGAACTCACATAGAACATGTGTAAAACACTTGTCCAACTGAGTGGTTCCTGTAGAAAACGGATCATAGATCCAGGAATAACTTAATTTGAGTTTAGAGCACATTATACAGTGTCTGAATCCTATGTTGTTTCCTTTAAGGAGACTAGAATGGTGATTGTGTGAAAAACACGGCAAAATGCACTTGAAATAGAGAAATAAACACATTTAGCCACTTCGGAAAGCCTTATACTTCACTGAGATGTATCATTAAACTCTAAAACATAGGTGAGAGACAATGTTCCCGAGCTTTACAGGTTCATAACAGTGTTTATATAGTTGTTTGTCCATGTTCCCAATGTTTATACCTGGCCAAGAAGGCCAAATGTTAGAAACTACAAGAAAACATCAATAATTTTGGGAAAATGCCAATAAATAGATGAGAACTCACAGAGAACATGTGTAAAACACTTGTCCAACTGAGTTGTTCCTGTAGAAAACGTATCTTACATCCAGGAATAACTTAATTTGAGGTTAGAGGACATTAAACAGTGTATGAATCCTATGTTGTTTCCTTTAAGGAGACTAGAATGGAGAATGTGTGAAAAACACGGCAAAATGCACTTGAAATAGAGAAATAAACACATTTAGCCACTTCGGAAAGCCTTACACTTCACTGAGATGTATCATTAAAGTCTAAAACATGGGTGAGAGACAATGTTCCCGAGCTTTAGAGGTTCATAACAGTTTTTAGATACTTGTTTGTCCATGTTCCCAATGTTTATACCTGGACAAGAAGGCCAAATGTTAGAAACTACAAGAAAACATCAGTATTTCTGTGAAAATGACAATAAATAGATGAGAACTCACATAGAACATGTGTAAAACACTTGTCCAACTGAGTTGTTCCTGTAGAAAACGGATCATAGATCCAGGAATAACTTAATTTGAGTTTAGAGGACATTAAACATTGTATGAATCCTATGTTGTTTCCTTTAAGGAGACTAGAATGGTGAATGTGTGAAATACACGGCAGTGTGCACTTGAAATAGAGAAATAAACACATTTAGCCACTTCGGAAAGCCTTACACTTCACTGAGATGTATCATTAAACTCTAAAACATAGGTGAGAGACAATGTTCCCGAGCTTTACAGGGTCATAACAGTGTTTAGATACTTGTTTGTCCATGTTCCCAATGTTTATACCTGGCCAAGAAGGCCAAATGTTAGAAACTACAAGAAAACATCAATAATTTTGGGAAAATGCCAATAAATAGATGAGAACTCACATAGAACATGTGTAAAACACTTGTCCAACTGAGTTGTTCCTGTAGAAAACGTATCTTACATCCAGGAATAACTTAATTTGAGGTTAGAGGACATTAAACAGTGTATGAATCCTATGTTGTTTCCTTTAAGGAGACTAGAATGGAGAATGTGTGAAAAACACGGCAAAATGCACTTGAAATAGAGAAATAAACACATTTAGCCACTTCGGAAAGCCTTACACTTCACTGAGATGTATCATTAAAGTCTAAAACATGGGTGAGAGACAATGTTCCCGAGCTTTACAGGTTCATAACAGTTTTTAGATACTTGTTTGTCCATGTTCCCAATGTTTATTCCTGGACAAGAAGGCCAAATGTTAGAAACTACAAGAAAACATCAGTAATTCTGGGAAAATGACAATAAATAGATGAGAACTCACATAGAACATGTGTAAAACACTTGTCCAACCGAGTGGTTCCTGTAGAAAACGTATCTTAGATCCAGGAATTCCTTAATTTGAGTTTAGAGCACATTATACAGTGTCTGAATCCTATGTTGTTTCCTTTAAGGAGACTAGAATGGTGATTGTGTGAAAAACACGGCAAAATGCACTTGAAATAGAGAAATAAACACATTTAGCCACTTCGGAAAGCCTTACACTTCACTGAGATGTATCATTAAAGTCTAAAACATAGGTGAGAGACAATGTTGCCGAGCTTTACAGGTTCATAATAGTGTTTAGATAGTTGTTTGTCCATGTTCCCAATGTTTATACCTGGACAAGAAGGCCAAATGTTAGAAACTACAAGAAAACATTAGTAATTCTGGGAAAATGACAATAAATAGATGAGAACTCACATAGAACATGTGTAAAACACTTGTCCAACTGAGTTGTTCGTGTAGAAAACGGATCATAGATCCAGGAATAACTTAATTTGAGTTTAGAGGACATTAAACAGTGTATGAATCCTATGTTGTTTCCTTTAAGGAGACTAGAATGGTGAATGTGTGAAATACACGGCAGAATGCACTTGAAATAGAGAAATAAACACATTTAGCCACTTCGGAAAGCCTTACACTTCACTGAGATGTATCATTAAACTCTAAAACATAGGTGAGAGACAATGTTCCCGAGCTTTACAGGGTCATAACAGTGTTTAGATACTTGTTTGTCCATGTTCCCAATGTTTATACCTGGCCAAGAAGGCCAAATGTTAGAAACTACAAGAAAACATCAATAATTTTGGGAAAATGCCAATAAATAGATGAGAACTCACATAGAACATGTGTAAAACACTTGTCCAACTGAGTTGTTCCTGTAGAAAACGTATCTTACATCCAGGAATAACTTAATTTGAGGTTAGAGGACATTAAACAGTGTATGAATCCTATGTTGTTTCCTTTAAGGAGACTAGAATGGAGAATGTGTGAAAAACACGGCAAAATGCACTTGAAATAGAGAAATAAACACATTTAGCCACTTCGGAAAGCCTTACACTTCACTGAGATGTATCATTAAACTCTAAAACATAGGTGAGAGACAATGTTCCCGAGCTGTACAGGTTCATAACAGTGTTTAGATACTTGTTTGTCCATGTTCCCAATGTTTATACCTGGTCAAGAAGGCCAAATGTTAGAAACTACAAGAAAACATCAGTAATTCTGGGAAAATGACAATAAATAGATGAGAACTCACATAGAACATGTGTAAAACACTTGTCCAACTGAGTTGTTCCTGTAGAAAACGGATCATAGATCCAGGAATAACTTAATTTGAGTTTAGAGGACATTAAACAGTGTATGAATCCTATGTTGTTTCCTTTAAGGAGACTAGAATGGTGAATGTGTGAAATACACGGCAGAATGCACTTGAAATAGAGAAATAAACACATTTAGCCACTTCGGAAAGCCTTACACTTCACTGAGATGTATCATTAAACTCTAAAACATAGGTGAGAGACAATGTTCCCGAGCTTTACAGGTTCATAATAGTGTTTAGATAGTTGTTTGTCCATGTTCCCAATGTTTATACCTGGACAAGAAGGCCAAATGTTAGAAACTACAAGAAAACATCAGTAATTCTGGGAAAATGACAATAAATAGATGAGAACTCACATAGAATATGTGTAAAACACTTGTCCAACTGAGTTGTTCCTGTAGAAAACGGATCATAGATCCAGGAATAACTTAATTTGAGTTTAGAGGACATTAAACATTGTATGAATCCTATGTTGTTTCCTTTAAGAAGACTAGAATGGTGAATGTGTGAAATACACGGCAGTATGCACTTGAAATAGAGAAATAAACACATTTAGGCACTTCGGAAAGCCTTACACTTCACTGAGATGTATCATGAAAGTCTAAAACATGGGTGAGAGACAATGTTCTCGAGCTACAGAGGTTCATAAAAGTGTTTAGATACTTGTTTGTCCATGTTCCCAATGTTTATACCTGGACAAGAAGGCCAATTGTTATTAACTACAAGAAAACATCAGTAATTCTGGGAAAATGACAATAAATAGATGAGAACTCACATAGAACATGTGTAAAACACTTGTCCAACTGAGTGGTTCCTGTAGAAAACGTATCTTAGATCCAGGAATTCCTTAATTTGAGTTTAGAGCACATTATACAGTGTCTGAATCCTATGTTGTTTCCTTTAAGGAGACTAGAATGGTGAATGTGTGAAAAACACGGCAGAATGCACTTGAAATAGAGAAATAAACACATTTAGCCACTTCGGAAAGCCTTACACTTCACTGAGATGTATCATTAAACTCTAAAACATAGGTGAGAGACAATGTTCCCGAGCTTTACAGGTTCATAACAGTGTTTAGATACTTGTTTGTCCATGTTCCCAATGTTTATACCTGGACAAGAAGGCCAAATGTTAGAAACTACAAGAAAACATCAGTAATTCTGGGAAAATGACAATAAATAGATGAGAACTCACATAGAACATGTGTAAAACACTTGTCCAACTGAGTGGTTCCTGTAGAAAACGGATCATAGATCCAGGAATAACTTAATTTGAGTTTAGAGCACATTATACAGTGTCTGAATCCTATGTTGTTTCCTTTAAGGAGACTAGAATGGTGATTGTGTGAAAAACACGGCAAAATGCACTTGAAATAGAGAAATAAACACATTTAGCCACTTCGGAAAGCCTTACACTTCACTGAGATGTATCATTAAAGTCTAAAACATAGGTGAGAGACAATGTTCCCGAGCTTTACAGGTTCATAATAGTGTTTAGATAGTTGTTTGTTCATGTTCCCAATGTTTATACCTGGACAAGAAGGCCAAATGTTAGAAACTACAAGAAAACATCAGTAATTCTGGGAAAATGACAATAAATAGATGAGAACTCACATAGAATATGTGTAAAACACTTGTCCAACTGAGTTGTTCCTGTAGAAAACGGATCATAGATCCAGGAATAACTTAATTTGAGTTTAGAGGACATTAAACAGTGTATGAATCCTATGTTGTTTCCTTTAAGGAGACTAGAATGGTGAATGTGTGAAATACACGGCAGAATGCACTTGAAATAGAGAAATAAACACATTTAGCCACTTCGGAAAGCCTTACACTTCACTGAGATGTATCATTAAAGTCTAAAACATGGGTGAGAGACAATGTTCCCGAGCTTTACAGGTTCATAAAAGTGTTTAGATAGTTGTTTGTCCATGTTCCCAATGTTTATACCTGGACAAGAAGGCCAAATGTTATTAACTACAAGAAAACATCAGTAATTCTGGGAAAATGACAATAAATAGATGAGAACTCACATAGAACATGTGTAAAACACTTGTCCAACTGAGTGTTTCCTGAAGAAAACGTATCTTAGATCCAGGAATTCCTTAATTTGAGTTTAGAGCACATTATACAGTTTCTGAATCCTATGTTGTTTCCTTTAAGGAGACTAGAATGGTGAATGTGTGAAATACACAGCAGAATGCACTTGAAATAGAGAAATAAACAAATTTAGTCACTTAGGAAAGCCTTACACTTCACTGAGATGTATCATTAAAGTCTAAAACATAGGTGAGAGACAATGTTCCCGAGCTTTACAGGTTGATAATAGTGCTTAGATAGTTGTTTGTCCATGTTCCCAATGTTTATACCTGGACAAGAAGGCCAAATGTTAGAAACTACAAGAAAACATCAGTAATTCTGGGAAAATGACAATAAATAGATGAGAACTCACATAGAACATGTGTAAAACACTTGTCCAACTGAGTTCTTCCTGTAGAAAACGGATCATAGATCCAGGAATAACTTAATTTGAGTTTAGAGGACATTAAACAGTGTATGAATTTTATGTTGTTTCCTTTAAGGAGACTAGAATGGTGAATGTGTGAAATACACGGCAGAATGCACTTGAAATAGAGAAATAAACACATTTAGCCACTTCGGAAAGCCTTACACTTCACTGAGATGTATCATTAAACTCTAAAACATGGGTGAGAGACAATGTTCCCGAGCTTTACAGGTTCATAACAGTGTTTAGATACTTGTTTGTCCATGTTCCCAATGTTTATACCTGGACAAGAAGGCCAAATGTTATTAACTACAAGAAAACATCAGTAATTCTGGGAAAATGACAATAAATAGATGAGAACTCACATAGAACATGTGTAAAACACTTGTCCAACTGAGTGGTTCCTGTAGAAAACGTATCTTAGATCCAGGAATTCCTTAATTTGAGTTTAGAGCACATTATACAGTGTCTGAATCCTATGTTGTTTCCTTTAAGGAGACTAGAATGGTGATTGTGTGGAAAACACGGCAAAATGCACTTGAAATAGAGAAATAAACACATTTAGCCACTTCGGAAAGCCTTACACTTCACTGAGATGTATCATTAAAGTCTAACACATAAGTGAGAGACAATATTCCCGAGCTTTACAGGTTCATAATAGTGTTTAGATAGTTGTTTGTCCATGTTCCCAATGTTTATACCTGGACAAGAAGGCCAAATGTTAGAAACTACAAGAAAACGTCAGTAATTCTGGGAAAATGACAATAAATAGAGGAGAACTCACATAGAACATGTGTAAAACACTTGTCCAACTGAGTTGTTCCTGTAGAAAACGGATCTTAGATCCAGGAATAACTTAATTTGAGTTTAGAGGACATTAAACAGTGTATGAATCCTATGTTGTTTCCTTTAAGGAGACTAGAATGGTGAATGTGTGAAATACACGGCAGAATGCACTTGAAATAGAGAAATAAACACATTTAGCCACTTCGGAAAGCCTTACACTTCACTGAGATGTATCATTAAACTGTAAAACATAGTTGAGAGACAATGTACCTGAGCTTTTAAGGTTCATAACAGTGTTTAGGAAGTTGTTTGTCCATGTTCCCAATGTTTATATCTGGACAAGAAGGCCAAATGTTAGAAACTACAAGAAAACATCAGTAATTCTGGGAAAATGACAATAAATAGATGAGAACTCACATAGAACATGTGTAAAACACTTGTCCAACTGAGTTGTTCCTGTAGAAAACGGATCATAGATCCAGGAATAACTTAATTTGAGTTTAGAGGACATTAAACAGTGTCTGAATCCTATGTTGTTTCCTTTAAGGAGACTGGAATGGTGACTGTGTGAAATACAGGACAGAATACACTTGAAATAGAGAAATAAACACATTTAGCCACTTCGGAAAGCCTTACACTTCACTGAGATGTATCATTAAACTGTAAAACATAGTTGAGAGACAATGTACCTGAGCTTTTAAGGTTCATAACAGTGTTTAGGAAGTTGTTTGTCCATGTTCCCAATGTTTATACCTGGACAAGAAGGCCAAATGTTAGAAACTACAAGAAAACACCAGTAATTCTGGGAAAATTACAATAAATAGATGAGAACTCACATAGAACATGTGTAAAACACTTGTCCAACTGAGTTGTTCCTGTAGAAAACGGATCATAGATCCAGGAATAACTTAATTTGAGTTTAGAGGACATTAAACAGTGTATGAATCCTATGTTGTTTCCTTTAAGGAGACTAGAAAGGTGAATGTGTTTAATACACGGCAGAATGCACTTGAAATAGAGAAATAAACACATTTAGCCACTTCGGAAAGCCTTACACTTCACTGAGATGTATCATTAAACTCTAAAACATAGGTGAGAGACAATGTTCCCGAGCTTTACAGGTTCATAACAGTGTTTAGATACTTGTTTGTCCATGTTCCCAATGTTTATACATGGACAAGAAGGCCAAATGTTATTAACTACAAGAAAACATCAGTAATTCTGGGAAAATGACAATAAATAGATGAGAACTCACATAGAACATGTGTAAAACACTTGTCCAACTGAGTGGTTCCTGTAGAAAACGTATCTTAGATCCAGGAATTCCTTAATTTGAGTTTAGAGCACATTATAAAGTGTCTGAATCCTATGTTGTTTCCTTTAAGGAGACTAGAATGGTGAATGTGTGAAAAACACGACAGAATATACTTGTAATAGAGAATTAAACACATTTAGCAGCTTTGGAAAGCCTTACACTTCACTGAGATGTATCATTAAACTGTAAAACATAGTTGAGAGACAATGTACCTGAGCTTTTACGGTTCATAACAGTGTTTAGGAAGTTGTTTGTCCATGTTCCCAATGTTTATACCTGGACAAGAAGGCCAAATGTTAGAAACTACAAGAAAACTTCAGTAATTCTGGGAAAATAACAATAAATAGATGAGAACTCACATAGAACATGTGTAAAACACTTGTCCAACTGAGTTGTTCCTGTAGAAAACATATCTTAGATCCAGGAATATCTTAATTTGGGTTTAGAGGACAGTAAGCAGTGTATGAATCCTATGTTGTTTCCTTTAAGGAGACTAGAATGGTGACTGTGTGAAATACATGACAGAATACACTTGTAATAGAGAAATAAACACATTTAGCAGCTTTGGAAAGCCTTACACTTCACTGAGATGTATCATTAAACTCTAAAACATAGTTGAGAGACTATGTTCCCGAGCTTTACTGGTTCATAACAGTGTTTAGATAGTTGTTTGTCCATATTACCAATGTTTACACCTGGACAAGAAGGCGAAATATTAGAAACTATAAGAAAACATCAGTAATTCTGGGAAAATGACAATAAATAGATGAGAACTCGCATAGAACATGTACAAAACACTTCTCCAAATGCGTTGTTCTTATAGAAATGGTATCTTAGATCCAGGAATTCCTTAATTTGAATTTAGAGCACATTAAACAGTGTATGAATCCTATGTTGTTTCCTTTAAGGAGACTAGAATGGTGAATGTGTGAAATACACGGCAGAATGCACTTGAAATAGAGAAGTAAACACATTTAGCCACTTCGGAAAAACTTACACTTCACTGAGATGTATCATTAAACTATAAACATAGGTGAGAGACAATGTTCCCGAGCTTTACAGGTTCATAATAGTGTTTAGATAGTTGTTTGTCCATGTTCCCAATGTTTATACCTGGACAAGAAAGCCAAATATTAGAAACTACAAGAAAACATCAGTAATTCTGGGAAAATGACAATAAATAGATGAGAACTCACATAGAACATGTGTAAAACACTTGTCCAACTGAGTTGTTCCTGTAGAAAACGGATCATAGATCCAGGAATAACTTAATTTGAGTTTAGAGGACATTAAACAGTGTATGAATCCTATGTTGTTTCCTTTAAGGAGACTAGAATGGTGAATGTGTGAAATACACGGCAGAATGCACTTGAAATAGAGCAATAAACACATTTAGCCACTTCGGAAAGCCTTACACTTCACTGAGATGTATCATTAAACTCTAAAATATAGGTGAGAGACAATGTTCCCGAGCTTTACAGGTTCATAACAGTGTTTAGATAGTCGTTTGTCCATGTTCCCAATGTTTATACCTGGACAAGAAGGCCAAATGTTAGAAACTACAAGAAAACATCAGTAATTCTGGGAAAATGACAATAAATAGATGAGAACTCCCATAGAACATGTGAAAACACTTGTCCACCTGAGTTGTTCCTGTAGAAAACGGATCTCAGATCCAGGAATAACTTAATTTGAGTTTAGAGGACATTAAACAGTGTATGAATCCTATGTTGTTTCCTTTAAGGAGACTAGAATGGTGAATGTGTGAAATACACGGCAGAATGCACTTGAAATAGAGAAGTAAACACATTTAGCCACTTCGGAAAACCTTACACTTCACTGAGATGTATCATTAAACTATAGACATAGGTGTGAGACAATGTTCCCGAGTTTTACAGGTTCATAACAGTGTTTAGATAGTTGTTTGTCCATGTTCCCAATGTTTATACCTGGACAAGATGGCGAAATGTTAGAAACTACAAGAAAACATCAGTAATTCTGGGAAAATGACAATAAATAGATGAATATTCGCATAGAACATGTACAAAACACTTCTCCAAATGAGTTGTTCTTGTAGAAAAGGTATCTTAGATCCAGGAATTCCTTAATTTGAGTTTAGAGCACATTAAACAGTGTCTGAATCCTATGTTGTTTCCTTTTAGGAGACTAGAATGGTGACTGTGTGAAATACACGGCAGAATGCACTTGTAATAGAGAAATAAACACATTTAGCAGCTTCGGAAAGCCTTACACTTCATTGAGAAGTATCATTAAACTCTAAAACATAGGTGAGAGACAATGTTCCCGAGCTTTACAGGTTCATAATAGTGTTTAGATAGTTGTTTGTCCATGTTCCCAATGTTTATACCTGGACAAGAAGGCCAAATGTTATTAACTACAAGAAAACATCAGTAATTCTGAGAAAATGACAATAAATAGATGAGAACTCACATAGAACATGTGTCAAACACTTGTCCAACTGAGTGGTTCCTGTAGAAAACGTATCTTAGATCCAGGAAATCCTTAATTTGAGTTTAGAGAACATGATACAGTGTCTGAATCCTATGTTGTTTCCTTTAAGGAGACTAGAATGGTGAATGTGTGAAAAACCCTGCAGAATAAAATTGTAATAGAGAAATAAACACATTTTGCCAGTTCGGAAAGCCTTACATTTAACTGAGATGTATCATTAAACTCTAAAACATAGTTGAGAGACAATGTTCCCGAGCTTTACTGGTTCATAACAGTGTTTAGATATTTGTTTGTCCATGTTCCCAATGTTTATACCTGGTCAAGAAGGCGAAATGTTAGAAACTACAAGAAAACATCAGTAATTCTGGGAAAATGACAATAAATAGATGAGAACTCGCATAGAACATGTACAAAACACTTCTCCAAATGAATTGTTCATGTAGAAAAGGTATCTTAGATCCAGGAATTCCTTAATTTGAGTTTAGAGCACATTAAACAGTGACTGAATCCTATGTTGTTTCCTTTAAGGAGACTAGAATGGTGACTGTGTGAAATACATGACAGAATACACTTGTAATAGAGAAATAAACACATTTAGCAGCTTTGGAAAGCCTTACACTTCACTGAGATGTATCATTAAACTGTAAAACGATGTTGAAAGACAATGTACCTGAGCTTTTATGGTTCATAACAGTGTTTAGGAAGTTGTTTGTCCATGTTCCCAATGTTTATACCTGGACAAGATTGCCAAATGTGAGAAACTACAAGAAAACATCAGTAATTTTGGGAAAATGACAATAAATAGATGAGAACTCACATAGAACATGTGTAAAACACTTGTCCAACTGAGTTATTCCTGTAGAAAACGTATCTTAGATCCAGGAATAACTTAATTTGAGTTTAGAGGACATTAAACAGTGTATGAATCCTATGTTGTTTCCTTTAAGGAGACTAGAATGGTGAATGTGTGAAAAACCCTGCAGAATAAAATTGAAATAGAGAAATAAACACATTTAGCCACTTCGGAAAGCCTACACTTCACTGAGATGTATCATTAAACTCTAAAACATAGTTGAGAGACAATGTTCCCGAGCTTTACTGGTTCATAACAGTGTTTAGATAGTTGTTTGTCCATGTTCCCAATGTTTACACCAGGACAAGAAGGCCAAATGTTAGAAACTACAAGAAAACATCAGTAATTCTGGGAAAATGACAATAAATTGATGAGAACTCGCATAGAACATGTACAAAACACTTCTCCAAATGAGTTTTTCATGTGGAAAAGGTATCTTAGATCCAGGAATTCCTTAATTTGAGTTTAGAGCACATTAAACAGTGTCTGAATCCTATGTTGTTTCCTTTAAGGAGTCTAGAATGGTGACTGTGTGAAATACACGACAGAATACACTTGTAATAGAGAAATAAACACATTTAGCCGCTTTGGAAAGCCTTACACTTCACTGAGATGTATCATTAAACTGTAAAACATAGTTGAGAGACAATGTACCTGAGCTTTTAAGGTTCATAACAGTGTTTAGGAAGTTGTTTGTCCATGTTCTCAATGTTTATACCTGGACAAGAAGGCCAAATGTTAGAAACTACAAGAAAACATCAGTTATTTTGGGAAAATGACAATAAATAGATGAGAACTCACATAGAACATGTGTAAAACACTTGTCCAACTGAGTTGTTATGTAGAAAACGTATCTTAGATCCAGGAATAACTTAATTTGAGTTTAGAGGACATTAAACAGTGTATGAATCCTATGTTGTTTCCTTTAAGGAGACTAGAATGGTGAATGTGTGAAAAACACGGCAGAATGCACTTGAAATAGAGCAATAAACACATTTAGCAGCTTTGGAAAGCCTTACACTTCACTGAGATGTATCATTAAAGACTAAAACATAGGTGAGAGACAATATTCCCGAGCTTTACAGGTTCATAATAGTGTTTAGATAGTTGTTTGTCCATGTTCCCAATGTTTACACCTGGACAAGAAGGCCAAATGTTATTAACTACAAGAAAACATCAGTAATTCTGAGAAAATGACAATAAATAGATGAGAACTCACATAGAACATGTGTAAAACACTTGTCCAACTGAGTTGTTTCTGTAGAAAACGGATCTTAGATCCAGGAATAACTTAATTTGAGTTTAGAGGACATTAAACAGTGTATGAATCCTATGTTGTTTCCTTTAAGGAGACTAGAATGGTGAATGTGTGAAATACACGACAGAATGCACTTGAAATAGAGAAATAAACACATTTAGCCACTTCGGAAAGCCTTACACTTCACTGAGATGTATCATTAAAGTCTAAAACATGGGTGAGAGACAATGTTCCCGAGCTTTACTGGTTCATAACAGTGTTTAGATATTTGTTTGTCCATGTTCCCAATGTTTATACCTGGACAAGAAGGCGAAATGTTAGAAACTACAAGAAAACATCAGTAATTCTGGGAAAATGACAATAAATAGATGAGAACTCGCATAGAACATGTACAAAACACTTCTCCAAATGAGTTGTTCATGTAGAAAAGGTATCTTAGATCCAGGAATTTCTTAATTTGAGTTTAGAGCACATTAAACAGTGACTGAATCCTATGTTGTTTCCTTTAAGGTGACTGTGTGAAATACATGACAGAATACACTTGTAATAGAGAAATAAACACATTTAGCCGCTTTGGAAAGCCTTACACTTCACTGAGATGTATCATTAAACTGTAAAACATAGTTGAAAGACAATGTACCTGAGCTTTTATGGTTCATAACAGTGTTTAGGAAGTTGTTTGTCCATGTTCCCAATGTTTATACCTGGACAAGAATGCCAAATGTGAGAAACTACAAGAAAACATCAGTAATTTTGGGAAAATGACAATAAATAGATGAGAACTCACATAGAACATGTGTAAAACACTTGTCCAACTGAGTTATTCCTGTAGAAAACGTATCTTAGATCCAGGAATAACTTAATTTGAGTTTAGAGGACATTAAACAGTGTCTGAATCCTATGTTGTTTCCTTTAAGGAGACTAGAATGGTGACTGTGTGAAATAAACGACAGATTACACTTGTAATAGAGAAATAAACACATTTAGCAGCTTTGGAAAGCCTTACACTTCACTGAGATGTATCATTAAACTGTAAAACATAGTTGAAAGACAATGTACCTGAGCTTTTATGGTTCATAACAGTGTTTAGGAAGTTGTTTGTCCATGTTCCCAATGTTTATACCTGGACAAGAAGGCCAAATGTTAGAAACTACAAGAAAACATCAGTAATTTTGGGAAAATGACAATAAATAGATGAGAACTCACATAGAACATGTGTAAAACACTTGTCCAACTGAGTTGTTCCTGTAGAAAACGTATCTTAGATACAGGAATAACTTAATTTGAGTTTAGAGGACATTAAACAGTGTATGAATCCTATGTTGTTTCCTTTAAGGAGACTAGAATGGTGAATGTGTGAAATACACGGCAGAATGCAGTTGAAATAGAGAAGTAAACACATTTAGCCACTTCGAAAAACCTTACACTTCACTGAGATGTATCATTAAACTATAAACATAGGTGAGAGACAATGTTCCCGAGCTTTACAGGTTCATAACAGTGTTTAGATAGTTGTTTGTCCATGTTCCCAATGTTTATACCTGGACAAGAAGGCCAAATGTTAGAAACTACAAGAAAACATCAGTAATTCTGGGAAAATGACAATAAATAGATGAGACCTGACATAGAACATGTGTAAAACACTTGTCCAACTGAGTTGTTCCTGTAGAAAACGGATCATAGATCCAGGAATAAATAATTTGAGTTTAGAGGACCTTAAACAGTGTATGAATCCTATGTTGTTTCCTTTAAGGAGACTAGAATGGAGAATGTGTGAAAAACACGGCAAAATGCACTTGAAATAGAGCAATAAACACATTTAGCAGCTTTGGAAAGCCTTACACTTCACTGAGATGTATCATTAAAGACTAAAACATAGGTGAGAGACAATATTCCCGAGCTTTACAGGTTCATAATAGTGTTTAGATAGTTGTTTGTCCATGTTCCCAATGTTTACACCTGGACAAGAAGGCCAAATGTTATTAACTACAAGAAAACATCAGTAATTCTGAGAAAATGACAATAAATAGATGAGAACTCACATAGAACATGTGTAAAACACTTGTCCAACTGAGTTGTTTCTGTAGAAAACGGATCTTAGATCCAGGAATAACTTAATTTGAGTTTAGAGGACATTAAACAGTGTATGAATCCTATGTTGTTTCCTTTAAGGAGACTAGAATGGTGAATGTGTGAAATACACGACAGAATGCACTTGAAATAGAGAAATAAACACATTTAGCCACTTCGGAAAGCCTTACACTTCACTGAGATGTATCATTAAACTCTAAAACATAGGTGAGAGACAATGTTCCCGAGCTTTACTGGTTCATAACAGTGTTTAGATATTTGTTTGTCCATGTTCCCAATGTTTATACCTGGACAAGAAGGCGAAATGTTAGAAACTACAAGAAAACATCAGTAATTCTGGGAAAATGACAATAAATAGATGAGAACTCGCATAGAACATGTACAAAACACTTCTCCAAATGAGTTGTTCATGTAGAAAAGGTATCTTAGATCCAGGAATTTCTTAATTTGAGTTTAGAGCACATTAAACAGTGACTGAATCCTATGTTGTTTCCTTTAAGGTGACTGTGTGAAATACATGACAGAATACACTTGTAATAGAGAAATAAACACATTTAGCCGCTTTGGAAAGCCTTACACTTCACTGAGATGTATCATTAAACTGTAAAACATAGTTGAAAGACAATGTACCTGAGCTTTTATGGTTCATAACAGTGTTTAGGAAGTTGTTTGTCCATGTTCCCAATGTTTATACCTGGACAAGAATGCCAAATGTGAGAAACTACAAGAAAACATCAGTAATTTTGGGAAAATGACAATAAATAGATGAGAACTCACATAGAACATGTGTAAAACACTTGTCCAACTGAGTTATTCCTGTAGAAAACGTATCTTAGATACAGGAATAACTTAATTTGAGTTTAGAGGACATTAAACAGTGTATGAATCCTATGTTGTTTCCTTTAAGGAGACTAGAATGGTGAATGTGTGAAAAACACGGCAGAATGCACTTGAAATAGAGAAATAAACACATTTAGCCACTTCTGAAAGCCTTAGACTTCACTGAGATGTATCATTAAAGTCTAAAACATGGGTGAGAGACAATGTTCCCGAGCTTTACAGGTTGATAACAGTGTTTAGATACTTGTTTGTCCATGTTCCCAATGTTTATACCTGGACAAGAAGGCCAAATGTTAGAAACTACAAGAAAACATCAGTAATTCTGGGAAAATGACAATAAATTGATGAGAACTCGCATAGAACATGTACAAAACACTTCTCCAAATGAGTTTTTCATGTGGAAAAGGTATCTTAGATCCAGGAATTCCTTAATTTGAGTTTAGAGCACATTAAACAGTGTCTGAATCCTATGTTGTTTCCTTTAAGGAGTCTAGAATGGTGACTGTGTGAAATACACGACAGAATACACTTGTAATAGAGAAATAAACACATTTAGCCGCTTTGGAAAGCCTTACACTTCACTGAGATGTATCATTAAACTGTAAAACATAGTTGAGAGACAATGTACCTGAGCTTTTAAGGTTCATAACAGTGTTTAGGAAGTTGTTTGTCCATGTTCTCAATGTTTATACCTGGACAAGAAGGCCAAATGTTAGAAACTACAAGAAAACATCAGTTATTTTGGGAAAATGACAATAAATAGATGAGAACTCACATAGAACATGTGTAAAACACTTGTCCAACTGAGTTGTTATGTAGAAAACGTATCTTAGATCCAGGAATAACTTAATTTGAGTTTAGAGGACATTAAACAGTGTATGAATCCTATGTTGTTTCCTTTAAGGAGACTAGAATGGTGAATGTGTGAAAAACACGGCAGAATGCACTTGAAATAGAGCAATAAACACATTTAGCAGCTTTGGAAAGCCTTACACTTCACTGAGATGTATCATTAAAGACTAAAACATAGGTGAGAGACAATATTCCCGAGCTTTACAGGTTCATAATAGTGTTTAGATAGTTGTTTGTCCATGTTCCCAATGTTTACACCTGGACAAGAAGGCCAAATGTTATTAACTACAAGAAAACATCAGTAATTCTGAGAAAATGACAATAAATAGATGAGAACTCACATAGAACATGTGTAAAACACTTGTCCAACTGAGTTGTTTCTGTAGAAAACGGATCTTAGATCCAGGAATAACTTAATTTGAGTTTAGAGGACATTAAACAGTGTATGAATCCTATGTTGTTTCCTTTAAGGAGACTAGAATGGTGAATGTGTGAAATACACGACAGAATGCACTTGAAATAGAGAAATAAACACATTTAGCCACTTCGGAAAGCCTTACACTTCACTGAGATGTATCATTAAAGTCTAAAACATGGGTGAGAGACAATGTTCCCGAGCTTTACTGGTTCATAACAGTGTTTAGATATTTGTTTGTCCATGTTCCCAATGTTTATACCTGGACAAGAAGGCGAAATGTTAGAAACTACAAGAAAACATCAGTAATTCTGGGAAAATGACAATAAATAGATGAGAACTCGCATAGAACATGTACAAAACACTTCTCCAAATGAGTTGTTCATGTAGAAAAGGTATCTTAGATCCAGGAATTTCTTAATTTGAGTTTAGAGCACATTAAACAGTGACTGAATCCTATGTTGTTTCCTTTAAGGTGACTGTGTGAAATACATGACAGAATACACTTGTAATAGAGAAATAAACACATTTAGCCGCTTTGGAAAGCCTTACACTTCACTGAGATGTATCATTAAACTGTAAAACATAGTTGAAAGACAATGTACCTGAGCTTTTATGGTTCATAACAGTGTTTAGGAAGTTGTTTGTCCATGTTCCCAATGTTTATACCTGGACAAGAATGCCAAATGTGAGAAACTACAAGAAAACATCAGTAATTTTGGGAAAATGACAATAAATAGATGAGAACTCACATAGAACATGTGTAAAACACTTGTCCAACTGAGTTATTCCTGTAGAAAACGTATCTTAGATCCAGGAATAACTTAATTTGAGTTTAGAGGACATTAAACAGTGTATGAATCCTATGTTGTTTCCTTTAAGGAGACTAGAATGGTGAATGTGTGAAAAACACGGCAGAATGCACTTGAAATAGAGAAATAAACACATTTAGCCACTTCTGAAAGCCTTAGACTTCACTGAGATGTATCATTAAAGTCTAAAACATGGGTGAGAGACAATGTTCCCGAGCTTTACAGGTTGATAACAGTGTTTAGATACTTGTTTGTCCATGTTCCCAATGTTTATACCTGGACAAGAAGGCCAAATGTTAGAAACTACAAGAAAACATCAGTAATTCTGGGAAAATGACAATAAATAGATGAGAACTCACATAGAACATGTGTAAAACACTTGTCCAACTGAGTTGTTCCTGTAGAAAACGGATCTTAGATCCAGGAATAACTTAATTTGAGTTTAGAGGACATTAAACAGTGTATGAATCCTATGTTGTTTCCTTTAAGGAGACTAGAATGGTGAATGTGTGAAATACACGGCAGAATGCACTTGAAATAGAGAAGTAAACACATTTAGCCACTTCGGAAAACCTTACACTTCACTGAGATGTATCATTAAACTGTAAACATAGGTGTGAGACAATGTTCCTGAGCTTTACAGGTTCATAACAGTGTTTAGATAGTCGTTTGTCCATGTTCCCAATGTTTATACCTGGACAAGAAGGCCAAATGTTAGAAACTACAAGGAAACATCAGTAATTCTGGGAAAATGACAATAAATAGATGAGAACTCGCATAGAACATGTACAAAGCACTTCTCCAAATATGTTGTTCATGTAGAAAATGTATCTTAGATCCAGGAATTCCTTAATTTGAGTTTAGAGCACATTAAACAGTGTCTGAATCCTATGTTGTTTCCTTTAAGGAGACTAGAATGGTGACTGTGTGAAATAAACGACAGATTACACTTGTAATAGAGAAATAAACACATTTAGCAGCTTTGGAAAGCCTTACACTTCACTGAGATGTATCATTAAACTGTAAAACATAGTTGAAAGACAATGTACCTGAGCTTTTATGGTTCATAACAGTGTTTAGGAAGTTGTTTGTCCATGTTCCCAATGTTTATACCTGGACAAGAAGGCCAAATGTTAGAAACTACAAGAAAACATCAGTAATTTTGGGAAAATGACAATAAATAGATGAGAACTCACATAGAACATGTGTAAAACACTTGTCCAACTGAGTTGTTCCTGTAGAAAACGTATCTTAGATACAGGAATAACTTAATTTGAGTTTAGAGGACATTAAACAGTGTATGAATCCTATGTTGTTTCCTTTAAGGAGACTAGAATGGTGAATGTGTGAAATACACGGCAGAATGCAGTTGAAATAGAGAAGTAAACACATTTAGCCACTTCGAAAAACCTTACACTTCACTGAGATGTATCATTAAACTATAAACATAGGTGAGAGACAATGTTCCCGAGCTTTACAGGTTCATAACAGTGTTTAGATAGTTGTTTGTCCATGTTCCCAATGTTTATACCTGGACAAGAAGGCCAAATGTTAGAAACTACAAGAAAACATCAGTAATTCTGGGAAAATGACAATAAATAGATGAGACCTGACATAGAACATGTGTAAAACACTTGTCCAACTGAGTTGTTCCTGTAGAAAACGGATCATAGATCCAGGAATAAATAATTTGAGTTTAGAGGACCTTAAACAGTGTATGAATCCTATGTTGTTTCCTTTAAGGAGACTAGAATGGAGAATGTGTGAAAAACACGGCAAAATGCACTTGAAATAGAGCAATAAACACATTTAGCAGCTTTGGAAAGCCTTACACTTCACTGAGATGTATCATTAAAGACTAAAACATAGGTGAGAGACAATATTCCCGAGCTTTACAGGTTCATAATAGTGTTTAGATAGTTGTTTGTCCATGTTCCCAATGTTTACACCTGGACAAGAAGGCCAAATGTTATTAACTACAAGAAAACATCAGTAATTCTGAGAAAATGACAATAAATAGATGAGAACTCACATAGAACATGTGTAAAACACTTGTCCAACTGAGTTGTTTCTGTAGAAAACGGATCTTAGATCCAGGAATAACTTAATTTGAGTTTAGAGGACATTAAACAGTGTATGAATCCTATGTTGTTTCCTTTAAGGAGACTAGAATGGTGAATGTGTGAAATACACGACAGAATGCACTTGAAATAGAGAAATAAACACATTTAGCCACTTCGGAAAGCCTTACACTTCACTGAGATGTATCATTAAACTCTAAAACATAGGTGAGAGACAATGTTCCCGAGCTTTACTGGTTCATAACAGTGTTTAGATATTTGTTTGTCCATGTTCCCAATGTTTATACCTGGACAAGAAGGCGAAATGTTAGAAACTACAAGAAAACATCAGTAATTCTGGGAAAATGACAATAAATAGATGAGAACTCGCATAGAACATGTACAAAACACTTCTCCAAATGAGTTGTTCATGTAGAAAAGGTATCTTAGATCCAGGAATTTCTTAATTTGAGTTTAGAGCACATTAAACAGTGACTGAATCCTATGTTGTTTCCTTTAAGGTGACTGTGTGAAATACATGACAGAATACACTTGTAATAGAGAAATAAACACATTTAGCCGCTTTGGAAAGCCTTACACTTCACTGAGATGTATCATTAAACTGTAAAACATAGTTGAAAGACAATGTACCTGAGCTTTTATGGTTCATAACAGTGTTTAGGAAGTTGTTTGTCCATGTTCCCAATGTTTATACCTGGACAAGAATGCCAAATGTGAGAAACTACAAGAAAACATCAGTAATTTTGGGAAAATGACAATAAATAGATGAGAACTCACATAGAACATGTGTAAAACACTTGTCCAACTGAGTTATTCCTGTAGAAAACGTATCTTAGATACAGGAATAACTTAATTTGAGTTTAGAGGACATTAAACAGTGTATGAATCCTATGTTGTTTCCTTTAAGGAGACTAGAATGGTGAATGTGTGAAAAACACGGCAGAATGCACTTGAAATAGAGAAATAAACACATTTAGCCACTTCTGAAAGCCTTAGACTTCACTGAGATGTATCATTAAAGTCTAAAACATGGGTGAGAGACAATGTTCCCGAGCTTTACAGGTTGATAACAGTGTTTAGATACTTGTTTGTCCATGTTCCCAATGTTTATACCTGGACAAGAAGGCCAAATGTTAGAAACTACAAGAAAACATCAGTAATTCTGGGAAAATGACAATAAATAGATGAGAACTCACATAGAACATGTGTAAAACACTTGTCCAACTGAGTGGTTCCTGTAGAAAACGGATCTTAGATCCAGGAATAACTTAATTTGAGTTTAGAGGACATTAAACAGTGTATGAATCCTATGTTGTTTCCTTTAAGGAGACTAGAATGGTGAATGTGTGAAATACACGGCAGAATGCACTTGAAATAGAGAAATAAACACATTTAGCCACTTCGGAAAGCCTTACACTTCACTGAGATGTATCATTTTCTCTAAAACATAGGTGAGGGACAATGTTCCCGAGCTTTACTGGTTCATAACAGGGTTTAGATAGTTGTTTGTCCATGTTCCCAATGTTTATACCTGGACAAGAAGGCGAAATGTTAGAAACTACAAGAAAACATCAGTAATTCTGGGAAAATGACAATAAATAGATGAGAACTCGCATAGAACATGTACAAAACACTTCTCCAAATGAGTTCTTCATGTAGAAAAGGTATCTTAGATCCAGGAATTCCTTAATTTGAGTTTAGAGCACATTAAACATTGTCTGAATCCTATGTTGTTTCCTTTAAGGAGTCTAGAATGGTGACTGTGTGAAATACACGACAGAATACACTTGTAATAGAGAAATAAACACATTTAGCAGCTTTGGAAAGCCTTACACTTCACTGAGAGTATCATTAAACTGTAATTCATAGTTGAGAGAAAATGTACCTGAGCTTTTAAGGTTCATAACGGTGTTTAGATAGTTGTTTGTCCATGTTCCCAATGTTTACACCTGGACAAGAAGGCCAAATGTTAGAAACTACAAGAAAACATCAGTAATTTTGGGAAAATGACAATAAATAGATGAGAACTCACATAGAACATGTGTAAAACACTTGTCCAACTGAGTTGTTCCTGTAGAAAACGTATCTTAGATCCAGGAATAAATTAATTTGAGTTTAGAGGACATTAAACAGTGTATGAATCTTATGTTGTTTCCTTTAAGGAGACTAGAATGGAGAATGTGTGAAAAACAGGGCAAAATGCACGTGAAATAGAGAAATAAACACATTTAGCCACTTCGGAAAGCCTTACACTTCACTGAGATGTCTCATTAAACTCTAAAACATAGTTGAGATACAATGTTCCCAAGCTTTACTGGTTCATAACAGTGTTTAGATAGTTGTTTGTCCATGTTCCCAATGTTTACACCTGGACAAGAAGGCCAAATGTTAGAAACTACAAGAAAACATCAGTAATTCTGGGAAAATGACAATAAATAGATGAGAACTCACATAGAACATGTGTAAAACACTTGTCCAACTGAGTTGTTCCTGTATAAAACGGATCTTAGATCCAGGAATAACTTAATTTGAGTTTAGAGGACATTAAACAGTGTATGAATCCTATGTTGTTTCCTTTAAGGAGACTAGAATGGTGAATGTGTGAAAAACACGGCAGAATGCACTTGAAATAGAGAAATAAACACATTTAGCCACTTCGGAAAGCCTTACACTTCACTGAGATGTATCATTAAACTCTAAAACATAGGTGAGGGAAAATGTTCCCGAGCTTTACTGGTTCATGACAGGGTTTAGATAGTAGTTTGTCCATGTTCCCAATGTTTATACCTGGACAAGAAGGCCAAATGTTAGAAACTACAAGGAAACATCAGTAATTCTGGGAAAATGACAATAAATAGATGAGAACTCGCATAGAACATGTACAAAACACTTCTCCAAATATGTTGTTCATGTAGAAAATGTATCTTAGATCCAGGAATTCCTTAATTTGAGTTTAGAGCACATTAAACAGTGTCTGAATCCTATGTTGTTTCCTTTAAGGAGACTAGAATGGTGACTGTGTGAAATAAACGACAGATTACACTTGTAATAGAGAAATAAACACATTTAGCAGCTTTGGAAAGCCTTACACTTCACTGAGATGTATCATTAAACTGTAAAACATAGTTGAAAGACAATGTACCTGAGCTTTTATGGTTCATAACAGTGTTTAGGAAGTTGTTTGTCCATGTTCCCAATGTTTATACCTGGACAAGAAGGCCAAATGTTAGAAACTACAAGAAAACATCAGTAATTTTGGGAAAATGACAATAAATAGATGAGAACTCACATAGAACATGTGTAAAACACTTGTCCAACTGAGTTGTTCCTGTAGAAAACGTATCTTAGATACAGGAATAACTTAATTTGAGTTTAGAGGACATTAAACAGTGTATGAATCATATGTTGTTTCCTTTAAGGAGACTAGAATGGTGAATGTGTGAAATACACGGCAGAATGCAGTTGAAATAGAGAAGTAAACACATTTAGCCACTTCGGAAAACCTTACACTTCACTGAGATGTATCATTAAACTATAAACATAGGTGAGAGACAATGTTCCCGAGCTTTACAGGTTCATAACAGTGTTTAGATAGTTGTTTGTCCATGTTCCCAATGTTTATACCTGGACAAGAAGGCCAAATGTTAGAAACTACAAGAAAACATCAGTAATTCTGGGAAAATGACAATAAATAGATGAGACCTGACATAGAACATGTGTAAAACACTTGTCCAACTGAGTTGTTCCTGTAGAAAACGGATCATAGATCCAGGAATAAATAATTTGAGTTTAGAGGACCTTAAACAGTGTATGAATCCTATGTTGTTTCCTTTAAGGAGACTACAATGGAGAATGTGTGAAGAACACGGCAAAATGCACTTGAAATAGAGAAATAAACACATTTAGCCACTTCGGAAAGCCTTACACTTCACTGAGATGTATCATTAAAGTCTAAAACATGGGTGAGAGACAATGTTCCCGAGCTTTACAGGTTCATAACAGTGTTTAGATACTTGTTTGTCCATTTTCCCAATGTTTATACCTGGACAAGAAGGCCAAATGTTAGAAACTACAAGAAAACATCAGTAATTTTGGGAAAATGACAATAAATAGATGAGAACTCACATAGAATATGTGTAAAACACTTGTCCAACTGAGTTGTTCCTGTAGAAAACGGATCATAGATCCAGGAATAACTTAATTTGAGTTTAGAGGACATTAAACAGTGTATGAATCCTAAGTTGTTTCCTTTAAGGAGACTAGAATGGAGAATGTGAGAAAAACACGGCAAAATGCACTTGAAATAGAGAAATAAACACATTTAGCCACTTCGGAAAGCCTTACACTTCACTGAGATGTATCATTAAAGTCTAAAACATGGGTGAGAGACAATGTTCCCGAGCTTTACAGGTTCATAACAGTGTTTAGATAGTTGTTTGTCCATGTTCCCAATGTTTATACCTGGACAAGAAGGCCAAATGTGAGAAACTACAAGAAAACATCAGTAATTTTGGGAAAATTACAATAAATAGATGAGAACTCACATAGAACATGTGTAAAACACTTGTCCAACTGAGTTGTTCCTGTAGAAAACGTATCTTAGATCCAGGAATAACTTAAAATGAGTTTAGAGCACATTATACTGTGTCTGAATCCTATGTTGTTTCCTTTAAGGAGACTAGAATGGTGAATGTGTGAAAAACACGGCAGAATGCACTTGAAATAGAGAAATAAACACATTTAGCCACTTCGGAAAGCCTTACACTTCACTGAGATGTATCATTAAACTCTAAAAAATAGGTGAGAGACAATGTTCCCGAGCTTTACAGGTTCATAACAGTGTTTAGATACTTGTTTGTCCATGTTCCCAATGTTTATACCTGGACAAGAAGGATAAATGTTATTAACTACAAGAAAACATCAGTAATTCTTGGAAAATGACAATAAATAGATGAGAACTCACATAGAACATGTGTAAAACACTTGTCCAACTGAGTGGTTCCTGTAGAAAACGTATCTTAGATCCAGGAATTCCTTAATTTGAGTTTAGAGCACATTATACAGTGTCTGAATCCTATGTTGTTTCCTTTAAGGAGACTAGAATGGTGAATGTGTGAAAAACACGGCAGAATGCACTTGAAATTGAGAAATAACTACATTTAGCCACTTCGGAAAGCCTTACACTTCACAGAGATGTATCATTAAACTCTAAAACATAGGTGAGAGACAATGTTCCCGAGCTTTACAGGTTCATAACAGTGTTTAGATAGTTGTTTGTCCATGTTCCCAATGTTTATACCTGGACAAGAAGGCCAAATGTTAGAAACTACAAGAAAACATCAGTAATTTTGGGAAAATGACAATAAATAGATGAGAACTCACATAGAACATGTGTAAAACACTTGTCCAACTGACTTGTTCCTGTAGAAAACATATCTTATATCCAGGAATAACTTAATTTGAGTTTAGAGGACATTAAACAGTGCATGAATCCTATGTTGTTTCCCTTACGGAGACTAGAATGGTGAATGTGTGAAATACACGGCAGAATGCACTTGAAATAGAGAAATAAACACATTTAGCCACTTCGGAAAGCCTTACACTTCACTGAGATGTATCATTAAACTCTAAAACATAGGTGAGAGACAATGTTCCCGAGCTTTACAGGTTCATAACAGTGTTTAGATAGTTGTTTGTCCATGTTCCCAATGTTTATACCTGGACAAGAAGGCCAAATGTTAGAAACTACAAGAAAACATCAGTAATTCTGGGAAAATGACAATAAATAGATGAGAACTCACATAGAACATGTGTAAAACACTTGTCCAACTGAGTGGTTCCTGTAGAAAACGTATCTTAGATCCAGGAATTCCTTAATTTGAGTTTAGAGCACATTATACAGTGTCTGAATCCTATGTTGTTTCCTTTAAGGAGACTAGAATGGTGAATGTGTGAAAAACACGGCAGAATGCACTTGAAATAGAGAAATAAACACATTTAGCCACTTCGGAAAGCCTTACACTTCACTGAGATGTATCATTAAAGTCTAAAATATAGGTGAGAGACAATGTTCCCGAGCTTTACAGGTTCATAATAGTGTTTAGATAGTTGTTTGTCCATGTTCCCAATGTTTATACCTGGACAAGAAGGCCAAATGTTAGCAACTACAAGAAAACATCAGTAATTTTGGGAAAATGACAATAAATAGATGAGAACTCACATAGAACATGTGTAAAATACTTGTCCAACTGAGTTGTTCCTGTAGAAAACGGATCATAGATCCAGGAATAACTTAATTTGAGTTTAGAGGACATTAAACAGTGTATGAATCCTATGTTGTTTCCTTTAAGGAGACTAGAATGGTGAATGTGTGAAAAACACGGCAGAATGCACTTGAAATTGAGAAATAAACACATTTAGCAGCTTTGGAAAGCCTTACACTTCACTGAGTTGTATCATTAAACTATAAAACATAGTTGAGAGACAATGTTCCCGAGCTTTACAGGTTCATAACAGTGTTTAGATAGTTGTTTGTCCATGTTCCCAATGTTTACACCTGGACAAGAAGGCGAAATGTTAGAAACTACAAGAAAACATCAGTAATTCTGGGAAAATGACAATAAATAGATGAGAACTCACATAGAACATGTGAAAACACTTGTCCACCTGAATTGTTCCTGTAGAAAACAAATCTTAGATCCAGGAATAACTTAATTTGAGTTTAGAGGACATTAAACAGTGTATGAATCCTATGTTGTTTCCTTTAAGGAGACTAGAATGGTGAATGTGTGAAATACACGGCAGAATGCACTTGAAATAGAGAAGTAAACACATTTAGCCACTTCGGAAAACCTTACACTTCACTGAGATGTATCATTAAACTATAAACATAGGTGAGAGACAATGTTCCTGAGCTTTACAGGTTCATAACAGTGTTTTGATAGTTTTTTGTCCATGTTCCCAATGTTTATACCTGGACAAGTAGGCCAAATGTTAGAAAGTACAAGAAAACATCAGTAATTCTGGGAAAATGACAATAAATAGATGAGAACTCACATAGAACATGTTTAAAACACTTGTCCAACTGAGTGGTTCCTGTAGAAAACGGATCATAGATCCAGGAATAAATAATTTGAGTTTAGAGGACATTAAACAGTGTATGAATCCTATGTTGTTTCCTTTAAGGAGACTACAATGGAGAATGTGTGAAGAACACGGCAAAATGCACTTGAAATAGAGAAATAAACACATTTAGCCACTTCGGAAAGCCTTAGACTTCACTGAGATGTATCATTAAAGTCTAAAACATGGGTGAGAGACAATGTTCCCGAGCTTTACAGGTTCATAACAGTGTTTAGATACTTGTTTGTCCATGTTCCCAATGATTATTCCTGGACAAGAAGGCCAAATGTATTTAACTACAAGAAAACATCAGTAATTCTGGGAAAATGACAATAAATAGATGAGAACTCACATAGAACATGTGTAAAATACTTGTCCAACTGAGTTGTTCCTGTAGAAAACGGATCATAGATCCAGGAATAACTTAATTTGAGTTTAGAGGATATTAAACAGTGTATGAATCCTATGTTGTTTCCTTTAAGGAGACTAGAATGGTGAATGTGTGAAAAACACGGCAGAATGCACTTGATATAGAGAAATAAACACATTTAGCCACTTCGGAAAGCCTTACACTTCACTGAGATGTATCATTAAACTCTAAAACATAGGTGAGAGACAATGTTCCCGAGCTTTACAGGTTCATAACAGTGTTTAGATACTTGTTTGTCCATGTTCCCAATGTTTATACCTGGACAAGAAGGATAAATGTTATTAACTACAAGAAAACATCAGTAATTCTGGGAAAATGACAATAAATAGATGAGAACTCACATAGAACATGTGTAAAACACTTGTCCAACTGAGTGGTTCCTGTAGAAAACGTATCTTAGATCCAGGAATTCCTTAATTTGAGTTTAGAGCACATTATACAGTGTCTGAATCCTATGTTGTTTCCTTTAAGGAGACTAGAATGGTGAATGTGTGAAAAACACGGCAGAATGCACTTGAAATTGAGAAATAAATACATTTAGCCACTTCGGAAAGCCTTACACTTCACTGAGATTTATCATTAAACTCTAAAACATAGGTGAGAGACAATGTTCCCGAGCTTTACAGGTTCATAACAGTGTTTAGATACTTGTTTGTCCATGTTCCCAATGTTTATACCTGGACAAGAAGGCCAAATGTTATTAACTACAAGAAAACATCAGTAATTCTGGGAAAATGACAATAAATAGATGAGAACTCACATAGAACATGTGTAAAACACTTGTCCAACTGAGTGGTTCCTGTAGAAAACGTATCTTAGATCCAGGAATTCCTTAATTTGAGTTTAGAGCACATTATACAGTGTCTGAATCCTATGTTGTTTCCTTTAAGGAGACTAGAATGGTGAATGTGTGAAAAGCACGGCAGAATGCACTTGAAATAGAGAAATAAACACATTTAGCCACTTCGGAAAGCCTTACACTTCACTGAGATGTATCATTAAAGTCTAAAATATAGGTCAGAGACAATGTTCCCGAGCTTTACAGGTTCATAATAGTGTTTAGATAGTTGTTTGTCCATGTTCCCAATGTTTATACCTGGACAAGAAGGCCAAATGTTAGAAACTACAAGAAAACATCAGTTATTTGGGAAAATGACAATAATAGATGACAACTCACATAGAACATGTGTAAAATACTTGTCCAACTGAGTTGTTCCTGTAGAAAACGGATCATAGATCCAGGAATAACTTAATTTGTGTTTAGAGTACTTTAAACAGTGTATGAATCCTATGTTGTTTCCTTTAAGGAGACTAGAATGGTGAATGTGTGAAAAACACGGCAGAATGCACTTGAAATTGAGAAATAAACACATTTAGCCACTTCGGAAAGCCTTACACTTCACTGAGATGTATCATTAAACTCTAAAACATAGTTGAGAGACAATGTTCCTGAGCTTTACAGGTTCATAACAGTGTTTAGATAGTTGTTTGTCCATGTTCCCAATGTTTATACCTGGACAAGAAGGCCAAATGTTAGAAACTACAAGAAAACATCAGTAATTTTGGGAAAATGACAATAAATAGATGAGAACTCACATAGAACATGTGTAAAACACTTGTCCAACTGACTTGTTCCTGTAGAAAACGTATCTTAGATCCAGGAATTCCTTAATTTGAGTTTAGAGCACATTATACAGTGTCTGAATCCTATGTTGTTTCCTTTAAGGAGACTAGAATGGTGAATGTGTGAAAAACACGGCAGAATGCACTTGAAATAGAGAAATAAACACATTTAGCCACTTCGGAAAGCCTTAGACTTCACTGAGATGTATCATTAAAGTCTAAAATATAGGTGAGAGACAATGTTCCCGAGCTTTACAGGTTCATAATAGTGTTTAGATAGTTGTTTGTCCATGTTCCCAATGTTTATACCTGGACAAGAAGGCCAAATGTTAGCAACTACAAGAAAACATCAGTAATTTTGGGAAAATGACAATAAATAGATGAGAACTCACATAGAACATGTGTAAAATACTTGTCCAACTGAGTTGTTCCTGTAGAAAACGGATCATAGATCCAGGAATAACTTAATTTGAGTTTAGAGGACATTAAACAGTGTATGAATCCTATGTTGTTTCCTTTAAGGAGACTAGAATGGTGAATGTGTGAAAAACACGGCAGAATGCACTTGAAATAGAGAAATAAACACATTTAGCCACTTCGGAAAGCCTTACACTTCACTGAGATGTATCATTAAACTCTAAAACATAGGTGAGAGACAATGTTCCCGAGCTTTACAGGTTCATAACAGTGTTTAGATAGTTGTTTGTCCATGTTCCCAATGTTTATAACTGGACAAGAAGGCCAAATGTTAGAAACTACAAGAAAACATCAGTAATTTTGGGAAAATGACAATAAATAGATGAGAACTCACATAGAACATGTGTAAAACACTTGTCCAACTGAGTTGTTCCTGTAGAAAACATATCTTATATCCAGGAATAACTTAATTTGAGTTTAGAGGACATTAAACAGTGTATGAATCCTATGTTGTTTCCTTTAAGGAGACTAGAATGGTGAATGTGTGAAATACACGGCAGAATGCACTTGAAATAGAGAAATAAACACATTTAGCCACTTCGGAAAGCCTTAGACTTCACTGAGATGTATCATTAAAGTCTAAAACATGGGTGAGAGACAATGTTCCCGAGCTTTACAGGTTCATAACAGTGTTTAGATACTTGTTTGTCCATGTTCCCAATGATTATTCCTGGACAAGAAGGCCAAATGTATTTAACTACAAGAAAACATCAGTAATTCTGGGAAAATGACAATAAATAGATGAGAACTCACATAGAACATGTGTAAAATACTTGTCCAACTGAGTTGTTCCTGTAGAAAACGGATCATAGATCCAGGAATAACTTAATTTGAGTTTAGAGGACATTAAACAGTGTATGAATCCTATGTTGTTTCCTTTAAGGAGACTAGAATGGTGAATATGTGAAAAACACGGCAGTGCACTTGAAATAGAGAAATAAACACATTTAGCCACTTCGGAAAGCCTTACACTTCACTGAGATGTATCATTAAACTCTAAAACATAGGTGAGAGACAATGTTCCCGAGCTTTACAGGTTCATAACAGTGTTTAGATACTTGTTTGTCCATGTTCCCAATGTTTATACCTGGACAAGAAGGCCAAATGTTAGAAACTACAAGAAAACATCAGTAATTCTGGGAAAATGACAATAAATAGATGAGAACTCACATAGAACATGTGTAAAACACTTGTCCAACTGAGTGGTTCCTGTAGAAAACGTATCTTAGATCCAGGAATTCCTTAATTTGAGTTTAGAGCACATTATACAGTGTCTGAATCCTATGTTGTTTCCTTTAAGGAGACTAGAATGGTGAATGTGTGAAAAACACGGCAGAATGCACTTGAAGTAGAGAAATAAACACATTTAGCCACTTCGGAAAGCCTTACACTTCACTGAGATGTATCATTAAAGTCTAAAATATAGGTGAGAGACAATGTTCCCGAGCTTTACAGGTTCATAATAGTGTTTAGATAGTTGTTTGTCCATGTTCCCAATGTTTATACCTGGACAAGAAGGCCAAATGTTAGCAACTACAAGAAAACATCAGTAATTTTGGGAAAATGACAATAAATAGATGAGAAATCACATAGAACATGTGTAAAATACTTGTCCAACTGAGTTGTTCCTGTAGAAAACGGATCATAGATCCAGGAATAACTTAATTTGAGTTTAGAGGACATTAAACAGTGTATGAATCCTATGTTGTTTCCTTTAAGGAGACTAGAATGGTGAATGTGTGAAAAACACGGCAGAATGCAATTGAAATAGAGAAATAAACACATTTAGCCACTTCGGAAAGCCTTACACTTCACTGAGATGTATCATTAAACTCTAAAACATAGGTGAGAGACAATGTTCCCGAGCTTTACAGGTTCATAACAGTGTTTAGATAGTTGTTTGTCCATGTTCCCAATGTTTATACCTGGACAAGAAGGCCAAATGTTAGAAACTACAAGATTACATCAGTAATTTTGGGAAAATGACAATAAATAGATGAGAACTCACATAGAACATGTGTAAAACACTTGTCCAACTGAGTGGTTCCTGTAGAAAACGGATCATAGATCCAGGAATAAATAATTTGAGTTTAGAGGACATTAAACAGTGTATGAATCCTATGTTGTTTCCTTTAAGGAGACTACAATGGAGAATGTGTGAAGAACACGGCAAAATGCACTTGAAATAGAGAAATAAACACATTTAGCCACTTCGGAAAGCCTTACACTTCACTGAGATGTATCATTAAAGTCTAAAATATAGGTGAGAGACAATGTTCCCGAGCTTTACAGGTTCATAATAGTGTTTAGATAGTTGTTTGTCCATGTTCCCAATGTTTATACCTGGACAAGAAGGCCAAATGTTAGCAACTACAAGAAAACATCAGTAATTTTGGGAAAATGACAATAAATAGATGAGAAATCACATAGAACATGTGTAAAATACTTGTCCAACTGAGTTGTTCCTGTAGAAAACGGATCATAGATCCAGGAATAACTTAATTTGAGTTTAGAGGACATTAAACAGTGTATGAATCCTATGTTGTTTCCTTTAAGGAGACTAGAATGGTGAATGTGTGAAAAACACGGCAGAATGCAATTGAAATAGAGAAATAAACACATTTAGCCACTTCGGAAAGCCTTACACTTCACTGAGATGTATCATTAAACTCTAAAACATAGGTGAGAGACAATGTTCCCGAGCTTTACAGGTTCATAACAGTGTTTAGATAGTTGTTTGTCCATGTTCCCAATGTTTATACCTGGACAAGAAGGCCAAATGTTAGAAACTACAAGATTACATCAGTAATTTTGGGAAAATGACAATGAATAGATGAGAACTCACATAGAACATGTGTAAAACACTTGTCCAACTGAGTGGTTCCTGTAGAAAACGGATCATAGATCCAGGAATAAATAATTTGGGTTTAGAGGACATTAAACAGTGTATGAATCCTATGTTGTTTCCTTTAAGGAGACTACAATGGAGAATGTGTGAAGAACACGGCAAAATGCACTTGAAATAGAGAAATAAACACATTTAGCCACTTCGGAAAGCCTTACACTTCACTGAGATGTATCATTAAAGTCTAAAACATGGGTGAGAGACAATGTTCCTGAGCTTTACAGGTTCATAACAGTGTTTAGATACTTGTTTGTCCATGTTCCCAATGTTTATACCTGGACAAGAAGGCCAAATGTTAGAAACTACAAGAAAACATCAGTAATTTTGGGAAAATGACAATAAATAGATGAGAACTCACATAGAACATGTGTAAAACACTTGTCCAACTGAGTGGTTCCTGTAGAAAACGGATCATAGATCCAGGAATAAATAATTTGGGTTTAGAGGACATTAAACAGTGTATGAATCCTATGTTGTTTCCTTTAAGGAGACTACAATGGAGAATGTGTGAAGAACACGGCAAAATGCACTTGAAATAGAGAAATAAACACATTTAGCCACTTCGGAAAGCCTTACACTTCACTGAGATGTATCATTAAACTCTAAAACATAGGTGAGAGACAATGTTCCCGAGCTTTACAGGTTCATAACAGTGTTTAGATAGTTGTTTGTCCATGTTCCCAATGTTTATACCTGGACAAGAAGGCCAAATGTTAGAAACTACAAGATTACATCAGTAATTTTGGGAAAATGACAATAAATAGATGAGAACTCACATAGAACATGTGTAAAACACTTGTCCAACTGAGTGGTTCCTGTAGAAAACGGATCATAGATCCAGGAATAAATAATTTGGGTTTAGAGGACATTAAACAGTGTATGAATCCTATGTTGTTTCCTTTAAGGAGACTACAATGGAGAATGTGTGAAGAACACGGCAAAATGCACTTGAAATAGAGAAATAAACACATTTAGCCACTTCGGAAAGCCTTACACTTCACTGAGATGTATCATTAAAGTCTAAAACATGGGTGAGAGACAATGTTCCTGAGCTTTACAGGTTCATAACAGTGTTTAGATACTTGTTTGTCCATGTTCCCAATGTTTATACCTGGACAAGAAGGCCAAATGTTAGAAACTACAAGAAAACATCAGTAATTTTGGGAAAATGACAATAAATAGAAAAGAACTCACATAGAACATGTGTAAAACACTTGTCCAACTGAGTTGTTCCTGTAGAAAACGTATCTTAGATCCAGGAATAACTTAATTTGAGTTTAGAGGACATTAAACAGTGTATGAATCCTATGTTGTTTCCTTTAAGGAGACTAGAATGGAGAATGTGAGAAAAACACGGCAAAATGCACTTGAAATAGAGAAATAAACACATTTAGCCACTTCGGAAAGCCTTACACTTCACTGAGATGTATCATTAAAGTCTAAAACATGGGTGAGAGACAATGTTCCCTAGCTTGACAGGTTCATAACAGTGTTTAGAGAGTTGTTTGTCCATGTTCCCAATGTTTATACCTGGACAAGAAGGCCAAATGTTAGAAACTACAAGAAAACATCAGTAATTCTGGGAAAATGACAATAAATAGATGAGAACTCACATAAAACATGTGTAAAACACTTGTCCAACTGAGTTGTTCCTGTAGAAAACGGATCTTAGATCCAGGAATAACTTAATTTGAGTTTAGAGCACATTATACAGTGTCTGAATCCTATGTTGTTTCCTTTAAGGAGACTAGAATGGTGAATGTGTGAAAAACACGGCAGAATGCACTTGAAATAGAGAAATAAACACTTTTAGCCACTTCGGAAAGCCTTACACTTCACTGAGATGTATCATTAAAGTCTAAAACATGGGTGAGAGACAATGTTCCCTAGCTTGACAGGTTCATAACAGTGTTTAGAGAGTTGTTTGTCCATGTTCCCAATGTTTATACCTGGACAAGAAGGCCAAATGTTAGCAACTACAAGAAAACATCAGTAATTTTGGGAAAATGACAATAAATAGATGAGAACTCACATAGAACATGTGTAAAACACTTGTCCAACTGAGTTGTTCCTGTAGAAAACATATCTTATATCCAGGAATAACTTAATTTGAGTTTAGAGCACATTATACAGTGTCTGAATCCTATGTTGTTTCCTTTAAGGAGACTAGAATGGTGAATGTGTGAAAAACATGGCAGAATGCACTTGACATAGAGAAATAAACACATTTAGCCACTTCGGAAAGCCTTACACTTCACTGAGATGTATCATTAAAGTCTAAAATGTAGGTGAGAGACAATGTTCCCGAGCTTTACAGGTTCATAATAGTGTTTAGATAGTTGTTTGTCCATGTTCCCAATGTTTATACCTGGACAAGAAGGCCAAATGTTAGAAACTACAAGAAAACATCAGTAATTTTGGGAAAATGACAATAAATAGATGAGAACTCACATAGAACATGTGTAAAACACTTGTCCAACTGAGTGGTTCCTGTAGAAAACGGATCATAGATCCAGGAATAAATAATTTGAGTTTAGAGGACATTAAACAGTGTATGAATCCTATGTTGTTTCCTTTAAGGAGACTACAATGGAGAATGTGTGAAGAACACGGCAAAATGCACTTGAAATAGAGAAATAAACACATTTAGCCACTTCGGAAAGCCTTACACTTCACTGAGATGTATCATTAAAGTCTAAAACATGGCTGAGAGACAATGTTCCCGAGCTTTACAGGTTCATAACAGTGTTTAGATACTTGTTTGTCCATGTTCCCAATGATTATACCTGGACAAGAAGGCCAAATGTTTTTAACTACAAGAAAACATCAGTAATTCTGGGAAAATGACAATAAATAGATGAGAACTCACATAGAACATGTGTAAAACACTTGTCCAACTGAGTGGTTCCTGTAGAAAACGTATCTTAGATCCAGGAATTCCTTAATTTGAGTTTAGAGCACATTAAACAGTGTCTGAATCCTATGTTGTTTCCTTTAAGGAGACTAGAATGGTGAATGTGTGAAAAACACGGCAGAATGCACTTGAAATTGAGAAATAAACACATTTAGCCACTTCGGAAAGCCTTACACTTCACTGAGATGTATCATTAAACTCTAAAACATAGTTGAGAGACAATGTTCCCGAGCTTTACAGGTTCAGAACAGTGTTTAGATAGTTGTTTGTTCATGTTCCCAATGTTTATACCTGGACAAGAAGGCCAAATGTTAGCAACTACAAGAAAACATCAGTAATTCTGGGAAAATGACAATAAATCGATTAGAACTCACATAGAACATGTGTAAAATACTTGTCCAACTGAGTTGTTCCTGTAGAAAACGTATTTTAGATCCAGGAATAACTTAATTTGAGTTTAGAGGACATTAAACAGTGTATGAATCCTATGTTGTTTCCTTTAAGGAGACTAGAATGGAGAATGTGAGAAAAACACGGCAAAATGCACTTGAAATAGAGAAATAAACACATTTAGCCACTTCGGAAAGCCTTACACTTCACTGAGATGTATCATTAAACTCTAAAACATGGGTGAGAGACAATGTTCCCGAGCTTTACAGGTTCATAACAGTCTTTAGATAGTTGTTTGTCCATGTTCCCAATGTTTATACCTGGACAAGAAGGCCAAATGTTAGAAACTACAAGAAAACATCAGTAATTCTGGGAAAATGACAATAAATAGATGAGAACTCACATTGAACATTTGTAAAACACTTGTCCAACTGAGTTGTTCCTGTAGAAAACGGATCATAGATCCAGGAATAACTAAATTTGAGTTTAGAGGACATTAAACAGTGTATGAATCCTATGTTGTTTCCTTTAAGGAGACTAGAATGGTGAATGTGTGAAATACACGGCAGAATGCACTTGAACTAGAGAAATAAACACATTTAGCCACTTCGGAAAACCTTACACTTCACTGAGATGTATCATTAAACTCTAAATCATAGGTGAGAGACAATGTTCCCGAGCTTTACAGGTTCATAACCGTGTTTAGATACTTGTTTGTCCATGTTCCCAATGATTATACCTGGACAAGAAGGCCAAATGTTAGAAACTACAAGAAAACATCAGTAATTCTGGGAAAATGACAATAAATAGATGAGAACTCACATAGAACATGTGTAAAACACTTGTCCAACTGAGTTGTTCCTGTAGAAAACATATCTTATATCCAGGAATAACTTAATTTGAGTTTAGAGGACATTAAACAGTGTATGAATCCTATGTTGTTTCCTTTAAGGAGACTAGAATGGTTCATGTGTGAAAAACACGGCAGAATGCACTTGAAATAGAGAAATAAACACATTTAGCCACTTTGGAAAGCCTTACACTTCACTGAGATGTATCATTAAACTCTAAAACATAGGTGAGAGACAATGTTCCCGAGCTTTACAGGTTCATAACAGTGTTTACATACTTGTTTGTCCATGTTCCCAATGTTTATACCTGGACAAGAAGGCCAAATGTTATTAACTACAAGAAAACATCAGTAATTCTGGGAAAATGACAATAAATAGATGAGAACTCACATAGAACATGTGTAAAACACTTGTCCAACTGAGTGGTTCCTGTAGAAAACGGATCATAGATCCAGGAATAAATAATTTGAGTTTAGAGGACATTAAACAGTGTATGAATCCTATGTTGTTTCCTTTAAGGAGACTACAATGGAGAATGTGTGAAGAACACGGCAAAATGCACTTGAAATAGAGAAATAAACACATTTAGCCACTTCGGAAAGCCTTACACTTCACTGAGATGTATCATTAAAGTCTAAAACATGGGTGAGAGACAATGTACCCGAGCTTTACAGGTTCATAACAGTGTTTAGATACTTGTTTGTCCATGTTCCCAATGTTTATACCTAGACAAGAAGGCCAAATGTTTTTAACTACAAGAAAACATCAGTAATTCTGGGAAAATGACAATAAATAGATGAGAACTCACATAGAACATGTGTAAAACACTTGTCCAACTGAGTTGTTCCTGTAGAAAACATATCTTATATCCAGGAATAACTTAATTTGAGTTTAGAGCACATTATACAGTGTCTGAATCCTATGTTGTTTCCTTTAAGGAGACTAGAATGGTGAATGTGTGAAAAACACGGCAGAATGCACTTGACATAGAGAAATAAACACATTTAGCCACTTCGGAAAGCCTTACACTTCACTTAGATGTATCATTAAAGTCTAAAATATAGGTGAGAGACAATGTTCCCGAGCTTTACAGGTTCATAATAGTGTTTAGATAGTTGTTTGTCCATGTTCCCAATGTTTATACCTGGACAAGAAGGCCAAATGTTAGAAACTACAAGAAAACATCAGTAATTCTGGGAAAATGACAATAAATCGATGAGAACTCACATAGAACATGTGTAAAATACTTGTCCAACTGAGTTGTTCCTGTAGAAAACGTATCTTAGATCCAGGAATAACTTAATTTGAGTTTAGAGGACATTAAACAGTGTATGAATCCTATGTTGTTTCCTTTAAGGAGACTAGAATGGAGAATGTGAGAAAAACACGGCAAAATGCACTTGAAATAGAGAAATAAACACATTTAGCCACTTCGGAAAGCCTTACACTTCACTGAGATGTATCATTAAAGTCTAAAACATGGGTGAGAGACAATGTTCCCGAGCTTTACAGGTTCATAACAGTGTTTAGATAGTTGTTTGTCCATGTTCCCAATGTTTATACCTGGACAAGAAGGCCAAATGTTAGAAACTACAAGAAAACATCAGTAATTCTGGGAAAATGACAATAAATAGATGAGAACTCACATAGAACATGTGTAAAACACTTGTCCAACTGAGTTGTTCCTGTAGAAAACGTATCTTAGATCCAGGAATAACTTAATTTGAGTTTAGAGGACATTAAACAGTGTATAAATCCTATGTTGTTTACTTAAAGGAGCCTAGAATGGTAAACGTGTGAAATGCAAGGCAGAATACACTTGAAATAGAGAAATAAACACATTTAGCAGCTTTGGAAAGCCTTACACTTCACTGAGATGTTTCATTAAACTCTAAAACATACTTGAGAGACAATGTTCCAGAGGTTTTCAGGATCCTAACAGTGTTTAGGTAGTGCTTGGTCCAGATTCCCAATGTTTATACCTGGACAAGAAGGCCTAATGGTAGAAACTACAAGAAAACATCAGTAATTCTGGGAAAATGACAATAAATAGATGAGAACTCACATAGAACATGTGTAAAACACTTGTCCAACTGAGTTGTTCCTGTAGGAAACGTATCTTAGATCCAGCAATACCTTAATTTGAGTTTAGAGGACATTAAACAGTGTATGAATCCTATGTTTTTTACTTAAAGGAGCCTAGAATGGTAAACGTGTGAAATGCAAGGCAGAATACACTTGAAATAAAGAAATAAACATATTTAGCAGCTTTGGAAAGCCTTACACTTCACTGAGATGTTTCATTAAACTCTAAAACATAGTTGAGAGACAATGTACCTGAGCTTTTCAGGTTCATAACAGTGTTTAGGAAGTTGTTTGTCCATGTTCCCAATGTTTATACCTGGACAAGAAGATGAAATGTTAGAAACTACAAGAAAATATCAGTAATTCTGGGAAAATGACAATAAATAGATGAGAACTCGCATAGAACATGTACAAAACACTTCTCCAAATGAGTTGTTCATGTAGAAAAGGTATCTTAGATCCAGGAATTCCTTAATTTGAATTTTGAGCGCATTAAACAGAGTCTGAATCCTTTGTTGTTTCCTTTAAGGAGTCTAGAATGGTGACTGTGTGAAATACACGACAGAATACACTTGTAATAGAGAAATAAACACATTTAGCAGCTTTGGAAAGCCTTACGCTTCACTGAGATGTATCATTAAACTGTAAAACATAGTTGAGAGACAATGTACCTGAGCTTTTAAGGTTCATAACAGTGTTTAGGAAGTTGTTTGTCCATGTTCCCAATGTTTATACCTGGACAAGAAAGCCAAATGTTAGAAACTACAAGAAAACATCAGTAATTATGGGAAAATGACAATAAATATAGGAGAACTCACATAGAACATGTGTAAAACACTTGTCCAACTGAGTTGTTCCTGTAGAAAACGTATCTTAGATGCAGGAATTCCTTAATCTGAGTTTAGAGGACATTAAACAGTGTATGAATCCTATGTTGTTTACTTAAAGGAGCCTAGAATGGTAAACGTGTGAAATGCAAGGCAGAATACACTTGAAATAGAGAAATAAACACATTTTGCAGCTTTGGAAAGCCTTACCCTTCACTGAGATGTTTCATTAAACTCTAAAACATAGTTGAGAGACAATGTTCCCGAGGTTTTCAGGATCATAACAGTGTTTAGTTAGTGCTTGGTCCAGATTCCCAATGATTATACCTGGACAAGAAGGCCTAATGTTAGAAACTACAAGAAAACATCAGTAATTCTGGGAAAATGACAATAAATAGATGAGAACTCACATAGAACATGTGTAAAACACTTGTCCAACTGAGTTGTTCCTGTAGAAAATGGATTTTAGATCCATGAATAACTTAATTTGAGTTTAGAGGACATTAAACAGTGTATGAATCCTATGTTGTTTCCTTTAAGGAGACTAGAATGGTGAATGTGTGAAATACACGGCAGAATGCACTTGAAATAGGGAAGTAAACACATTTAGCCACTTCGGAAAGCCTTACACTTCACTGAGATGTTTCATTAAACTCTAAAACATAGGTGAGAGACAATGTTCCTGAGATTTACAGGTTCATAACAGTGTTTAGATACTTGTTTGTCCACGTTCCCAATGTTTATACCTGGACAAGAAGGCCAAATGTTATTAACTACAAGAAAACATCAGTAATTCTGGGAAAATGACAATGAATAGATGAGAACTCACATAGAACATGTGTAAAATACTTGTCCAACTGAGTTGTTCCTGTAGAAAACGGATCTTAGATCCAGGAATAACTTAATTTGTGTTTAGAGGACATTAAACGGTGTATGAATCCTATGTTGTTTCCTTTAAGGAGACTAGAATGGTGAATGTGTGAAATACACGGCAGAATGCACTTGAAATAGAGAAGTAAACACATTTAGCCACTTCTGAAAGACTTCCACTTCACTGAGATGTATCATTAAACTCTAAAACATAGGTGAGAGACAATGATCCCGAGCTTTACAGGTTCATAACAGTGTTTAGATAGTTGTTTGTCCATGTTCCCAATGTTTATACCTGGACAAGAAGGCCAAATGTTAGAAACTACAAGAAAACATCAGTAATTCTGGGAAAATGACAATAAATAGAGGAGAACTCACATAGAACATGTGTAAAACACTTGTCCTACTGAGTTGTTCCTGTAGAAAACGTATCTTAGATCCAGGAATTCCTTAATCTGAGTTTAGAGGACATTAAACAGTGTATGAATCCTATGTTGTTTACTTAAAGAAGCCTAGAATGGTAAACGTGTGAAATGCAAGGCAGAATACACTAGAAATAGAGAAATAAACACATTTAGCAGCTTTGGAAAGCCTTACCCTTCACTGAGATGTTTCATTAAACTCTAAAACATACTTGAGATACAATGTTCCCGAGGTTTTCAGGATCCTAACAGTGTTTAGGTAGTGCTTGGTCCAGATTCCCAATGTTTATACCTGGACAAGAAGGCCTAATGTTAGAAACTACAAGAAAACATCAGTAATTCTGGGAAAATGACAATAAATAGATGAGAACTCACATAGAACATGTGTAAAACACTTGTCCAACTGAGTTGTTCCTTTAGAAAATGGATTTTAGATCCAGGAATAACTTAATTTGAGTTTAGAGGACATTAAACAGTGTATGAATCCTATGTTGTTTCCTTTAAGGAGACTAGAATGGTGAATTTGTGAAATACACGGCAGAATGCACTTGAAATAGGGAAGTAAACACATTTAGCCACTTCAGAAAGCCTTACACTTCACTGAGATGTATCATTAAACTGTAAAACATAGTTGAGAGACAATGTACCTGAGCTTTTCAGGTTCATAACAGTGTTTAGGAAGTTTTTTGTCCATGTTCCCAATGTTTATACCTGGACAAGAAGGCCAAATGTTAGAAACTACAAGAAAACATCAGTAATTCTGGGAAAATGACAATAAATAGATGAGAACTCACATAGAACATGTGTAAAACACTTGTCCAACTGAGTTGTTCCTGTAGAAAACGTATCTTAGATGCAGGAATTCCTTAATCTGAGTTTAGAGGACATTAAACAGTGTATGAATCCTATGTTGTTTACTTAAAGGAGCCTAGAATGGTAAACGTGTGAAATGCAAGGCAGAATACACTTGAAATAGAGAAATAAACACATTTTGCAGCTTTGGAAAGCCTTACCCTTCACTGAGATGTTTCATTAAACTCTAAAACATAGTTGAGAGACAATGTTCCCGAGGTTTTCAGGATCCTAACAGTGTTTAGTTAGTGCTTGGTCCAGATTCCCAATGATTATACCTGGACAAGAAGGCCTAATGTTAGAAACTACAAGAAAACATCAGTAATTCTGGGAAAATGACAATAAATAGATGAGAACTCACATTGAACATTTGTAAAACACTTGTCCAACTGAGTTGTTCCTGTAGAAAACGGATCATAGATCCAGGAATAACTAAATTTGAGTTTAGAGGACATTAAACAGTGTATGAATCCTATGTTGTTTCCTTTACGGAGACTAGAATGGTGAATGTGTGAAATACACGGCAGAATGCACTTGAACTAGAGAAATAAACACATTTAGCCACTTCGGAAAACCTTACACTTCACTGAGATGTATCATTAAACTCTAAATCATAGGTGAGAGACAATGTTCCCGAGCTTTACAGGTTCATAACCGTGTTTAGATACTTGTTTGTCCATGTTCCCAATGATTATACCTGGACAAGAAGGCCAAATGTTAGAAACTACAAGAAAAACATCAGTAATTCCTGGGAAAATGACAATAAATAGATGAGAACTCACATAGAACATGTGTAAAACACTTGTCCAACTGAGTTGTTCCTGTAGAAAACATATCTTATATCCAGGAATAACTTAATTTGAGTTTAGAGGACATTAAACAGTGTATGAATCCTATGTTGTTTCCTTTAAGGAGACTAGAATGGTTCATGTGTGAAAAACACGGCAGAATGCACTTGAAATAGAGAAATAAACACATTTAAGCCACTTTGGAAAGCCTTACACTTCACTGAGATGTATCATTAAACTCTAAAACATAGGTGAGAGACAATGTTCCCGAGCTTTACAGGTTCATAACAGTGTTTAGATACTTGTTTGTCCATGTTCCCAATGTTTATACCTGGACAAGAAGGCCAAATGTTATTAACTACAAGAAAACATCAGTAATTCTGGGAAAATGACAATAAATAGATGAGAACTCACATAGAACATGTGTAAAACACTTGTCCAACTGAGTGGTTCCTGTAGAAAACGGATCATAGATCCAGGAATAAATAATTTGAGTTTAGAGGACATTAAACAAGTGTATGAATCCTATGTTGTTTCCTTTAAGGAGACTACAATGGAGAATGTGTGAAGAACACGGCAAAATGCACTTGAAATAGAGAAATAAACACATTTAGCCACTTCGGAAAGCCTTACACTTCACTGAGATGTATCATTAAAGTCTAAAACATGGGTGAGAGACAATGTACCCGAGCTTTACAGGTTCATAACAGTGTTTAGATACTTGTTTGTCCATGTTCCCAATGTTTATACCTAGACAAGAAGGCCAAATGTTTTTAACTACAAGAAAACATCAGTAATTCTGGGAAAATGACAATAAATAGATGAGAACTCACATAGAACATGTGTAAAACACTTGTCCAACTGAGTTGTTCCTGTAGAAAAACATATCTTATATCCAGGAATAACTTAATTTGAGTTTAGAGCACATTATACAGTGTCTGAATCCTATGTTGTTTCCTTTAAGGAGACTAGAATGGTGAATGTGTGAAAAACACGGCAGAATGCACTTGACATAGAGAAATAAACACATTTAGCCACTTCGGAAAGCCTTACACTTCACTTAGATGTATCATTAAAGTCTAAAATATAGGTGAGAGACAATGTTCCCGAGCTTTACAGGTTCATAATAGTGTTTAGATAGTTGTTTGTCCATGTTCCCAATGTTTATACCTGGACAAGAAGGCCAAATGTTAGAAACTACAAGAAAACATCAGTAATTCTGGGAAAATGACAATAAATCGATGAGAACTCACATAGAACATGTGTAAAATACTTGTCCAACTGAGTTGTTCCTGTAGAAAACGTATCTTAGATCCAGGAATAACTTAATTTGAGTTTAGAGGACATTAAACAGTGTATGAATCCTATGTTGTTTCCTTTAAGGAGACTAGAATGGAGAATGTGAGAAAAACACGGCAAAATGCACTTGAAATAGAGAAATAAACACATTTAGCCACTTCGGAAAGCCTTACACTTCACTGAGATGTATCATTAAAGTCTAAAACATGGGTGAGAGACAATGTTCCCGAGCTTTACAGGTTCATACAGTGTTTAGATAGTTGTTTGTTCCATGTTCCCAATGTTTATACCTGGACAAGAAGGCCAAATGTTAGAAACTACAAGAAAACATCAGTAATTCTGGGAAAATGACAATAAATAGATGAGAACTCACATAGAACATGTGTAAAACACTTGTCCAACTGAGTTGTTCCTGTAGAAAACGTATCTTAGATCCAGGAATAACTTAATTTGAGTTTAGAGGACATTAAACAGTGTATAAATCCTATGTTGTTTACTTAAAGGAGCCTAGAATGGTAAACGTGTGAAATGCAAGGCAGAATACACTTGAAATAGAGAAATAAACACATTTAGCAGCTTTGGAAAGCCTTACACTTCACTGAGATGTTTCATTAAACTCTAAAACATACTTGAGAGACAATGTTCCAGAGGTTTTCAGGATCCTAACAGTGTTTAGGTAGTGCTTGGTCCAGATTCCCAATGTTTATACCTGGACAAGAAGGCCTAATGGTAGAAAACTACAAGAAAACATCAGTAATTCTGGGAAAATGACAATAAATAGATGAGAACTCACATAGAACATGTGTAAAACACTTGTCCAACTGAGTTGTTCCTGTAGGAAACGTATCTTAGATCCAGCAATACCTTAATTTGAGTTTAGAGGACATTAAACAGTGTATGAATCCTATGTTTTTTACTTAAAGGAGCCTAGAATGGTAAACGTGTGAAATGCAAGGCAGAATACACTTGAAATAAAGAAATAAACATATTTAGCAGCTTTGGAAAGCCTTACACTTCACTGAGATGTTTCATTAAACTCTAAAACATAGTTGAGAGACAATGTACCTGAGCTTTTCAGGTTCATAACAGTGTTTAGGAAGTTGTTTGTCCATGTTCCCAATGTTTATACCTGGACAAGAAGATGAAATGTTAGAAACTACAAGAAAATATCAGTAATTCTGGGAAAATGACAATAAATAGATGAGAACTCGCATAGAACATGTACAAAACACTTTCTCCAAATGAGTTGTTCATGTAGAAAAGGTATCTTAGATCCAGGAATTCCTTAATTTGAATTTTGAGCGCATTAAACAGAGTCTGAATCCTTTGTTGTTTCCTTTAAGGAGTCTAGAATGGTGACTGTGTGAAATACACGACAGAATACACTTGTAATAGAGAAATAAACACATTTAGCAGCTTTGGAAAGCCTTACTGAGATGTATCATTAAACTGTAAAACATAGTTGAGAGACAATGTACCTGAGCTTTTAAGGTTCATAACAGTGTTTAGGAAGTTGTTTGTCCATGTTCCCAATGTTTATACCTGGACAAGAAGGCCAAATGTTAGAAACTACAAGAAAACATCAGTAATTATGGGAAAATGACAATAAATATAGGAGAACTCACATAGAACATGTGTAAAACACTTGTCCAACTGAGTTGTTCCTGTAGAAAACGTATCTTAGATGCAGGAATTCCTTAATCTGAGTTTAGAGGACATTAAACAGTGTATGAATCCTATGTTGTTTACTTAAAGGAGCCTAGAATGGTAAACATGTGAAATGCAAGGCAGAATACACTTGAAATAGAGAAATAAACACATTTTGCAGCTTTGGAAAGCCTTACCCTTCACTGAGATGTTTCATTAAACTCTAAAACATAGTTGAGAGACAATGTTCCCGAGGTTTTCAGGATCCTAACAGTGTTTAGTTAGTGCTTGGTCCAGATTCCCAATGATTATACCTGGACAAGAAGGCCTAATGTTAGAAACTACAAGAAAACATCAGTAATTCTGGGAAAATGACAATAAATAGATGAGAACTCACATAGAACATGTGTAAAACACTTGTCCAACTGAGTTGTTCCTGTAGAAAATGGATTTTAGATCCATGAATAACTTAATTTGAGTTTAGAGGACATTAAACAGTGTATGAATCCTATGTTGTTTCCTTTAAGGAGACTAGAATGGTGAATGTGTGAAATACACGGCAGAATGCACTTGAAATAGGGAAGTAAACACATTTAGCCACTTCGGAAAGCCTTACACTTCACTGAGATGTTTCATTAAACTCTAAAACATAGGTGAGAGACAATGTTCCCGAGATTTACAGGTTCATAACAGTGTTTAGATACTTGTTTGTCCACGTTACCAATGTTTATACCTGGACAAGAAGGCCAAATGTTAGAAACTACAAGAAAACATCAGTAATTCTGGGAAAATGACAATAAATAGATGAGAACTCACATAGAACATGTGTAAAACACTTGTCCAACTGAGTTGTTCCTGTAGAAAATGGATTTTAGATCCATGAATAACTTAATTTGAGTTTAGAGGACATTAAACAGTGTATGAATCCTATGTTGTTTCCTTTAAGGAGACTAGAATGGTGAATGTGTGAAATACACGGCAGAATGCACTTGAAATAGGGAAGTAAACACATTTAGCCACTTCGGAAAGCCTTACACTTCACTGAGATGTTTCATTAAACTCTAAAACATAGGTGAGAGACAATGTTCCCGAGATTTACAGGTTCATAACAGTGTTTAGATACTTGTTTGTCCACGTTCCCAATGTTTATACCTGGACAAGAAGGCCAAATGTTATTAACTACAAGAAAACATCAGTAATTCTGGGAAAATGACAATGAATAGATGAGAACTCACATAGAACATGTGTAAAACACTTGTCCAACTGAGTTGTTCCTTTAGAAAATGGATTTTAGATCCAGGAATAACTTAATTTGAGTTTAGAGGACATTAAACAGTGTATGAATCCTATGTTGTTTCCTTTAAGGAGACTAGAATGGTGAATGTGTGAAATACACGGCAGAATGCACTTGAAATAGGGAAGTAAACACATTTAGCCACTTCAGAAAGCCTTACACTTCACTGAGATGTATCATTAAACTGTAAAACATAGTTGAGAGACAATGTACCTGAGCTTTTCAGGTTCATAACAGTGTTTAGGAAGTTGTTTGTCCATGTTCCCAATGTTTATACCTGGACAAGAAGGCCAAATGTTAGAAACTACAAGAAAACATCAGTAATTCTGGGAAAATGACAATAAATAGATGAGAACTCACATAGAACATGTGTAAAACACTTGTCCAACTGAGTTGTTCCTGTAGAAAATGGATTTTAGATCCATGAATAACTTAATTTGAGTTTAGAGGACATTAAACAGTGTATGAATCCTATGTTGTTTCCTTTAAGGAGACTAGAATGGTGAATGTGTGAAATACACGGCAGAATGCACTTGAAATAGGGAAGTAAACACATTTAGCCACTTCGGAAAGCCTTACACTTCACTGAGATGTTTCATTAAACTCTAAAACATAGGTGAGAGACAATGTTCCCGAGATTTACAGGTTCATAACAGTGTTTAGATACTTGTTTGTCCACGTTCCCAATGTTTATACCTGGACAAGAAGGCCAAATATTATTAACTACAAGAAAACATCAGTAATTCTGGGAAAATGACAATGAATAGATGAGAACTCACATAGAACATGTGTAAAATACTTGTCCAACTGAGTTGTTCCTGTAGAAAACGGATCTTAGATCCAGGAATAACTTAATTTGTGTTTAGAGGACATTAAACGGTGTATGAATCCTATGTTGTTTCCTTTAAGGAGACTAGAATGGTGAATGTGTGAAATACACGGCAGAATGCACTTGAAATAGAGAAGTAAACACATTTAGCCACTTCTGAAAGACTTCCACTTCACTGAGATGTATCATTAAACTCTAAAACATAGGTGAGAGACAATGATCCCGAGCTTTACAGGTTCATAACAGTGTTTAGATAGTTGTTTGTCCATGTTCCCAATGTTTATACCTGGACAAGAAGGCCAAATGTTAGAAACTACAAGAAAACATCAGTAATTCTGGGAAAATGACAATAAATAGAGGAGAACTCACATAGAACATGTGTAAAACACTTGTCCTACTGAGTTGTTCCTGTAGAAAACGTATCTTAGATCCAGGAATTCCTTAATCTGAGTTTAGAGGACATTAAACAGTGTATGAATCCTATGTTGTTTACTTAAAGGAGCCTAGAATGGTAAACGTGTGAAATGCAAGGCAGAATACACTAGAAATAGAGAAATAAACACATTTAGCAGCTTTGGAAAGCCTTACCCTTCACTGAGATGTTTCATTAAACTCTAAAACATACTTGAGATACAATGTTCCCGAGGTTTTCAGGATCCTAACAGTGTTTAGGTAGTGCTTGGTCCAGATTCCCAATGTTTATACCTGGACAAGAAGGCCTAATGTTAGAAACTACAAGAAAACATCAGTAATTCTGGGAAAATGACAATAAATAGATGAGAACTCACATAGAACATGTGTAAAACACTTGTCCAACTGAGTTGTTCCTTTAGAAAATGGATTTTAGATCCAGGAATAACTTAATTTGAGTTTAGAGGACATTAAACAGTGTATGAATCCTATGTTGTTTCCTTTAAGGAGACTAGAATGGTGAATGTGTGAAATACACGGCAGAATGCACTTGAAATAGGGAAGTAAACACATTTAGCCACTTCAGAAAGCCTTACACTTCACTGAGATGTATCATTAAACTGTAAAACATAGTTGAGAGACAATGTACCTGAGCTTTTCAGGTTCATAACAGTGTTTAGGAAGTTGTTTGTCCATGTTCCCAATGTTTATACCTGGACAAGAAGGCCAAATGTTAGAAACTACAAGAAAACATCAGTAATTCTGGGAAAATGACAATAAATAGATGAGAACTCACATAGAACATGTGTAAAACACTTGTCCAACTGAGTTGTTCCTGTAGAAAACGTATCTTAGATCCAGCAATACCTTAATTTGAGTTTAGAGGACATTAAACAGTGTATGAATCCTATGTTTTTTACTTAAAGGAGCCTAGAATGGTAAACGTGTGAAATGCAAGGCAGAATACACTTGAAATAAAGAAATAAACATATTTAGCAGCTTTGGAAAGCCTTACACTTCACTGAGATGTTTCATTAAACTCTAAAACATAGTTGAGAGACAATGTACCTGAGCTTTTCAGGTTCATAACAGTGTTTAGGAAGTTGTTTGTCCATGTTCCCAATGTTTATACCTGGACAAGAAGATGAAATGTTAGAAACTACAAGAAAATATCAGTAATTCTGGGAAAATGACAATAAATAGATGAGAACTCGCATAGAACATGTACAAAACACTTCTCCAAATGAGTTGTTCATGTAGAAAAGGTATCTTAGATCCAGGAATTCCTTAATTTGAATTTTGAGCACATTAAACAGAGTCTGAATCCTTTGTTGTTTCCTTTAAGGAGTCTAGAATGGTGACTGTGTGAAATACACGACAGAATACACTTGTAATAGAGAAATAAACACATTTAGCAGCTTTGGAAAGCCTTACACTTCACTGAGATGTATCATTAAACTGTAAAACATAGTTGAGAGACAATGTACCTGAGCTTTTAAGGTTCATAACAGTGTTTAGGAAGTTGTTTGTCCATGTTCCCAATGTTTATACCTGGACAAGAAGGCCAAATGTTAGAAACTACAAGAAAACATCAGTAATTATGGGAAAATGACAATAAATATAGGAGAACTCACATAGAACATGTGTAAAACACTTGTCCAACTGAGTTGTTCCTGTAGAAAACGTATCTTAGATGCAGGAATTCCTTAATCTGAGTTTAGAGGACATTAAACAGTGTATGAATCCTATGTTGTTTACTTAAAGGAGCCTAGAATGGTAAACGTGTGAAATGCAAGGCAGAATACACTTGAAATAGAGAAATAAACACATTTTGCAGCTTTGGAAAGCCTTACCCTTCACTGAGATGTTTCATTAAACTCTAAAACATAGTTGAGAGACAATGTTCCCGAGGTTTTCAGGATCCTAACAGTGTTTAGTTAGTGCTTGGTCCAGATTCCCAATGATTATACCTGGACAAGAAGGCCTAATGTTAGAAACTACAAGAAAACATCAGTAATTCTGGGAAAATGACAATAAATAGATGAGAACTCACATAGAACATGTGTAAAACACTTGTCGAACTGAGTTGTTCCTGTAGAAAATGGATTTTAGATCCAGGAAAAACTTAATTTGAGTTTAGAGGACATTAAACAGTGTATGAATCCTATGTTGTTTCCTTTAAGGAGACTAGAATGGTGAATGTGTGAAATACACGGCAGAATGCACTTGAAATAGGGAAGTAAACACATTTAGCCACTTCGGAAAGCCTTACACTTCACTGAGATGTTTCATTAAACTCTAAAACATAGGTGAGAGACAATGTTCCCGAGATTTACAGGTTCATAACAGTGTTTAGATACTTGTTTGTCCACGTTCCCAATGTTTATACCTGGACAAGAAGGCCAAATGTTATTAACTACAAGAAAACATCAGTAATTCTGGGAAAATGACAATAAATAGATGAGAACTCACAAAGAACATGTGTAAAATACTTGTCCAACTGAGTTGTTCCTGTAGAAAACGGATCTTAGATCCAGGAATAACTTAATTTGTGTTTAGAGGACATTAAACGGTGTATGAATCCTATGTTGTTTCCTTTAAGGAGACTAGAATGGTGAATGTGTGAAATACACGGCAGAATGCACTTGAAATAGAGAAGTAAACACATTTAGCCACTTCTGAAAGACTTCCACTTCACTGAGATGTATCATTAAACTCTAAAAAAAAGGTGAGAGACAATGATCCCGAGCTTTACAGGTTCATAACAGTGTTTAGATAGTTGTTTGTCCATGTTCCCAATGTTTATACCTGGACAAGAAGGCCAAATGTTAGAAACTACAAGAAAACATCAGTAATTCTGGGAAAATGACAATAAATAGAGGAGAACTCACATAGAACATGTGTAAAACACTTGTCCTACTGAGTTGTTCCTGTAGAAAACGTATCTTAGATCCAGGAATTCCTTAATCTGAGTTTAGAGGACATTAAACAGTGTATGAATCCTATGTTGTTTACTTAAAGGAGCCTAGAATGGTAAACGTGTGAAATGCAAGGCAGAATACACTTGAAATAGAGAAATAAACACATTTAGCAGCTTTGGAAAGCCTTACCCTTCACTGAGATGTTTCATTAAACTCTAAAACATACTTGAGAGACAATGTTCCCGAGGTTTTCAGGAACCTAACAGTGTTTAGGTAGTGCTTGGTACAGATTCCCAATGTTTATACCTGGACAAGAAGGCCAAATGTTAGAAACTACAAGAAAACATCAGTAATTCTGGGAAAATGACAATAAATAGAGGAGAACTCACATAGAACATGTGTAAAACACTTGTCCAACTGAGTTGTTCCTGTAGAAAACGTATCTTAGATCCAGGAATTCCTTAATCTGAGTTTAGAGGACATTAAACAGTGTATGAATCCTATGTTGTTTCCTTTAAGGAGACTAGAATGGTGAATGTGTGAAATACACGGCAGAATGCACTTGAAATAGGGAAGTAAACACATTTAGCCACTTCGGAAAGCCTTACACTTCACTGAGATGTTTCATTAAACTCTAAAACATAGTTGAGAGACAATGTACCTGAGCTTTTCAGGTTCATAACAGTGTTTAGGAAGTTGTTTGTCCATGTTTCCAATGTTTATACCTGGACAAGAAGATGAAATGTTAGAAACTACAAGAAAACATCAGTAATTCTGGGAAAATGACAATAAATAGATGAGAACTCGCATAGAACATGTACAAAACACTTCTCCAAATGAGTTGTTCATGTAGAAAAGGTATCTTAGATCCAGGAATTCCTTAATTTGAATTTAGAGCACATTAAACAGAGTCTGAATCCTATGTTGTTTCCTTTAAGGAGTCTAGAATGGTGACTGTGTGAAATACACGACAGAATACACTTGTAATAGAGAAATAAACACATTTAGCAGCTTTGGAAAGCCTTACACTTCACTGAGATGTATCATTAAACTGTAAAACATAGTTGAGAGACAATGTACCTGAGCTTTTAAGGTTCATAACAGTGTTTAGGAAGTTGTTTGTCCATGTTCCCAATGTTTATATCTGGACAAGAAGGCCTAATGTTAGAAACTACAAGAAAACATCAGTAATTCTGGGAAAATGACAATAAATAGAGGAGAACTCACATAGAACATGTGTAAAACACTTGTCCAACTGAGTTGTTCCTGTAGAAAACGTATCTTAGATCTAGGAATTCCTTAATCTGAGTTTAGAGGACATTAAACAGTGTATGAATCCTATGTTGTTTACTTAAAGGAGCCTAGAATGGTAAACGTGTGAAATGCAAGGCAGAATACACTTGAAATAGAGAAATAAACACATTTGGCAGCTTTGGAAAGCCTTACCCTTCAATGAGATGTTTCATTAAACTCTAAAACATAGTTGAGAGACAATGTTCCCGAGGTTTTCAGGATCCTAACAGTGTTTAGGTAGTGCTTGGTCCAGATTCCCAATGTTTATACCTGGACAAGAAGGCCTAATGTTAGAAACTACAAGAAAACATCAGTAATTCTGGGAAAATGACAATAAATACATGAGAACTCACATAGAACATGTGTAAAACACTTGTCCAACTGAGTTGTTCCTGTAGAAAATGGATTTTAGATCCAGGAAAAACTTAATTTGAGTTTAGAGGACATTAAACAGTGTATGAATCCTATGTTGTTTCCTTTAAGGAGACTAGAATGGTGAATGTGTGAAATACACGGCAGAATGCACTTGAAATAGGGAAGTAAACACATTTAGCCACTTCGGAAAGCCTTACACTTCACTGAGATGTTTCATTAAACTCTAAAACATATGTGAGAGACATTGTTCCCGAGATTTACAGGTTCATAACAGTGTTTAGATACTTGTTTGTCCACGTTCCCAATGTTTATACCTGGACAAGAAGGCCAAATGTTATTAACTACAAGAAAACATCAGTAATTCTGGGAAAATGACAATAAATAGATGAGAACTCACATAGAACATGTGTAAAACACTTGTCCAACTGAGTTGTTCCTGTAGAAAACGGATGTTAGATCCAGGAATAACTTAATTTGTGTTTAGAGGACATTAAACGGTGTATGAATCCTATGTTGTTTCCTTTAAGGAGACGAGAATGTTGAATGTGTGAAAAACACGGCAGAATGCACTTGAAATAGAGAAATAAACATATTTAGCCACTTCGGAAAGCCTTACACTTCACTGAGATGTATCATTAAACTGTAAAACATAGTTGAGAGACAATGTACCTGAGCTTTTCAGGTTCATAACAGTGTTTAGGAAGTTGTTTGTCCATGTTCCCAATGTTTATACCTGGACAAGAAGGCCAAATGTTAGAAACTACAAGAAAACATCAGTAATTCTGGGAAAATGACAATAAATAGATGAGAACTCACATAGAACATGTGTAAAACACCTGTCCAACTGAGTTGTTCCTGTAGAAAACGGATCTTAGATCCAGGAATAACTTAATTTGAGTTTCGAGGACATTAAACAGTGTATGAATCCTATGTTGTTTCCTTTAAGGAGACTAGAATGGTGAATGTGTGAAATACACGGCAGAATGCACTTGAAATAGAGAAGTAAACACATTTAGCCACTTCTGAAAGACTTCCACTTCACTGAGATGTATCATTAAACTCTAAAACATAGGTGAGAGACAATGATCCCGAGCTTTACAGGTTCATAACAGTGTTTAGATAGTTCTTTGTCCATGTTCCCAATGTTTATACCTGGACAAGAAGGCCAAATGTTAGAAACTACAAGAAAACATCAGTAATTCTGGGAAAATGACAATAAACAGAGGAGAACTCACATAGAACATGTGTAAAACACTTGTCCAACTGAGTTGTTCCTGTAGAAAACGTATCTTAGATCCAGGAATTCCTTAATCTGAGTTTAGAGGACATTAAACAGTGTATGAATCCTATGTTGGTTACTTAAAGGAGCCTAGAATGGTAACGTGTGAAATGCAAGGCAGAATACACTTGAAATAGAGAAATAAACACATTTAGCAGCTTTGGAAAGCCTTACCCTTCACTGAGATGTTTCATTACACTCTAAAACATACTTGAGAGACAATGTTCCCGAGGTTTTCAGGAACCCAACAGTGTTTAGGTAGTGCTTGGTCCAGATTCCCAATGTTTATACCTGGACAAGAAGGCCTAATGTTAGAAACTACAAGAAAACATCAGTAATTCTGGGAAAATGACAATAAATAGATGAGAACTCACATAGAACATGTGTAAAACACTTGTCCAACTGAGTTGTTCCTTTAGAAAATGGATTTTAGATCCAGGAATAACTTAATTTGAGTTTAGAGGACATTAAACAGTGTATGAATCCTATGTTGTTTCCTTTATGGAGACTAGAATTGTGAATGTGTGAAATACACGGCAGAATGCACTTGAAATAGAGAAATAAACACATTTAGCCACTTTGGAAAGCCTTACACTTCACTGAGATGTATCATTAAAGTCTAAAACATAGGTGAGAGACAATGTTCCCGAGCTTTACAGGTTCATAATAGTGTTTAGATAGTTGTTTGTCCAGGTTCCCAATGTTTATACCTGGACAAGAAGGCCTAATGTTAGAAACTACAAGAAAATATCAGTAATTCTGGGAAAAGACAATAAATAGATGAGAACTCACATAGAACATGTGTAAAACACTTGTCCAACTGAGTTGTTCCTGTTGAAATCTGATCTTAGATCCAGGAATTCCTTAATTTGAGTTTAGAGGACATTAAACAGTGTATGAATCCTATGTTGTTTACTAAAAGAAGCCTAGAATGGTAAACGTGTAAAATGCAAGGCAGAATACACTTGAAATACAGAAATAAACACATTTAGCAGCTTTGGAAATCCTTACACTTCACTCAGATGTATCATTAAACTCTAAAACATAGTTGAGAGACAATGTTCCCGAGGTTTTCAGGTTCCTAACAGTGTTTAGGTAGTGGTTGGTCCAGGTTCCCAATGTTTATACCTGGACAAGAAGGCCTAATGTTAGAAACTACAAGAAAACATCAGTAATTCTGGGAAAAGACAATAAATAGATGAGAACTCACATAGAACATGTGTAAAACACTTGTCCAACTGAGTTGTTCCTGTAGAAAACGTATCTTAGATCCAGGAATTCCTTAATCTGAGTTTAGAGGACATTAAACAGTGTATGAATCCTATGTTGTTTCCTTTAAGGAGACTAGAATGGTGAATGTGTGAAATACACGGCAGAATGCACTTGAAATAGGGAAGTAAACACATTTAGCCACTTCGGAAAGCCTTACACTTCACTGAGATGTTTCATTAAACTCTAAAACATAGTTGAGAGACAATGTACCTGAGCTTTTCAGGTTCATAACAGTGTTTAGGAAGTTGTTTGTCCATGTTTCCAATGTTTATACCTGGACAAGAAGATGAAATGTTAGAAACTACAAGAAAACATCAGTAATTCTGGGAAAATGACAATAAATAGATGAGAACTCGCATAGAACATGTACAAAACACTTCTCCAAATGAGTTGTTCATGTAGAAAAGGTATCTTAGATCCAGGAATTCCTTAATTTGAATTTAGAGCACATTAAACAGAGTCTGAATCCTATGTTGTTTCCTTTAAGGAGTCTAGAATGGTGACTGTGTGAAATACACGACAGAATACACTTGTAATAGAGAAATAAACACATTTAGCAGCTTTGGAAAGCCTTACACTTCACTGAGATGTATCATTAAACTGTAAAACATAGTTGAGAGACAATGTACCTGAGCTTTTAAGGTTCATAACAGTGTTTAGGAAGTTGTTTGTCCATGTTCCCAATGTTTATATCTGGACAAGAAGGCCTAATGTTAGAAACTACAAGAAAACATCAGTAATTCTGGGAAAATGACAATAAATAGAGGAGAACTCACATAGAACATGTGTAAAACACTTGTCCAACTGAGTTGTTCCTGTAGAAAACGTATCTTAGATCTAGGAATTCCTTAATCTGAGTTTAGAGGACATTAAACAGTGTATGAATCCTATGTTGTTTACTTAAAGGAGCCTAGAATGGTAAACGTGTGAAATGCAAGGCAGAATACACTTGAAATAGAGAAATAAACACATTTGGCAGCTTTGGAAAGCCTTACCCTTCAATGAGATGTTTCATTAAACTCTAAAACATAGTTGAGAGACAATGTTCCCGAGGTTTTCAGGATCCTAACAGTGTTTAGGTAGTGCTTGGTCCAGATTCCCAATGTTTATACCTGGACAAGAAGGCCTAATGTTAGAAACTACAAGAAAACATCAGTAATTCTGGGAAAATGACAATAAATACATGAGAACTCACATAGAACATGTGTAAAACACTTGTCCAACTGAGTTGTTCCTGTAGAAAATGGATTTTAGATCCAGGAAAAACTTAATTTGAGTTTAGAGGACATTAAACAGTGTATGAATCCTATGTTGTTTCCTTTAAGGAGACTAGAATGGTGAATGTGTGAAATACACGGCAGAATGCACTTGAAATAGGGAAGTAAACACATTTAGCCACTTCGGAAAGCCTTACACTTCACTGAGATGTTTCATTAAACTCTAAAACATATGTGAGAGACATTGTTCCCGAGATTTACAGGTTCATAACAGTGTTTAGATACTTGTTTGTCCACGTTCCCAATGTTTATACCTGGACAAGAAGGCCAAAATGTTATTAACTACAAGAAAACATCAGTAATTCTGGGAAAATGACAATAAATAGATGAGAACTCACATAGAACATGTGTAAAACACTTGTCCAACTGAGTTGTTCCTGTAGAAAACGGATGTTAGATCCAGGAATAACTTAATTTGTGTTTAGAGGACATTAAACGGTGTATGAATCCTATGTTGTTTCCTTTAAGGAGACGAGAATGTTGAATGTGTGAAAAACACGGCAGAATGCACTTGAAATAGAGAAATAAACATATTTAGCCACTTCGGAAAGCCTTACACTTCACTGAGATGTATCATTAAACTGTAAAACATAGTTGAGAGACAATGTACCTGAGCTTTTCAGGTTCATAACAGTGTTTAGGAAGTTGTTTGTCCATGTTCCCAATGTTTATACCTGGACAAGAAGGCCAAATGTTAGAAACTACAAGAAAACATCAGTAATTCTGGGAAAATGACAATAAATAGATGAGAACTCACATAGAACATGTGTAAAACACCTGTCCAACTGAGTTGTTCCTGTAGAAAACGGATCTTAGATCCAGGAATAACTTAATTTGAGTTTCGAGGACATTAAACAGTGTATGAATCCTATGTTGTTTCCTTTAGGAGACTAGAATGGTGAATGTGTGAAATACACGGCAGAATGCACTTGAAATAGAGAAGTAAACACATTTAGCCACTTCTGAAAGACTTCCACTTCACTGAGATGTATCATTAAACTCTAAAACATAGGTGAGAGACAATGATCCCGAGCTTTACAGGTTCATAACAGTGTTTAGATAGTTCTTTGTCCATGTTCCCAATGTTTATACCTGGACAAGAAGGCCAAATGTTAGAAACTACAAGAAAACATCAGTAATTCTGGGAAAATGACAATAAACAGAGGAGAACTCACATAGAACATGTGTAAAACACTTGTCCAACTGAGTTGTTCCTGTAGAAAACGTATCTTAGATCCAGGAATTCCTTAATCTGAGTTTAGAGGACATTAAACAGTGTATGAATCCTATGTTGGTTACTTAAAGGAGCCTAGAATGGTAAACGTGTGAAATGCAAGGCAGAATACACTTGAAATAGAGAAATAAACACATTTAGCAGCTTTGGAAAGCCTTACCCTTCACTGAGATGTTTCATTACACTCTAAAACATACTTGAGAGACAATGTTCCCGAGGTTTTCAGGAACCCAACAGTGTTTAGGTAGTGCTTGGTCCAGATTCCCAATGTTTATACCTGGACAAGAAGGCCTAATGTTAGAAACTACAAGAAAACATCAGTAATTCTGGGAAAATGACAATAAATAGATGAGAACTCACATAGAACATGTGTAAAACACTTGTCCAACTGAGTTGTTCCTTTAGAAAATGGATTTTAGATCCAGGAATAACTTAATTTGAGTTTAGAGGACATTAAACAGTGTATGAATCCTATGTTGTTTCCTTTATGGAGACTAGAATTGTGAATGTGTGAAATACACGGCAGAATGCACTTGAAATAGAGAAATAAACACATTTAGCCACTTCGGAAAGCCTTACACTTCACTGAGATGTATCATTAAACTCTAAAACATAGGTGAGAGACAATGTTCCCGAGCTTTACAGGTTCATAATAGTGTTACTTGTTTGTCCACGTTCCCAATGTTTATACCTGGACAAGAGGGCCAAATGTTAGAAACTACAAGAAAACATCAGTAATTCTGGGAAAATGACAATAAATAGATGAGAACTCACATAGAACATGTGTAAAACACTTGTCCAACTGAGTTGTTCTTGTAGAAAACGGATCTTAGATCCAGGAATAACTTAATTTGAATTTCGAGGACATTAAACAGTGTATGAATCCTATGTTGTTTCCTTTAAGGAGACTAGAATGGTGAATGTGTGAAATACACGGCAGAATGCACTTGAAATAGAGAAGTAAACACATTTAGCCACTTCTGAAAGACTTCCACTCACTGAGATGTATCATTAAACTCTAAAACATAGGTGAGAGACAATGATCCCGAGCTTTACAGGTTCATAACAGTGTTTAGATAGTTCTTTGTCCAGGTTCCCAATGTTTATACCTGGACAAGAAGGCCAAATGTTAGAAACTACAAGAAAACATCAGTAATTCTGGGAAAATGACAATAAATAGTTGAGAACTCACATAGAACATGTGTAAAACACCTGTCCAACTGAGTTGTTCCTGTAGAAAACGGATCTTAGATCCAGGAATAACTTAATTTGAGTTTCGAGGACATTAAACAGTGTATGAATCCTATGTTGTTTCCTTTAAGGAGACTAGAATGGTGAATGTGTGAAATACACGGCAGAATGCACTTGAAAATAGAGAAGTAAACACATTTAGCCACTTCTGAAAGACTTCCACTTCACTGAGATGTATCATTAAACTCTAAAACATAGGTGAGAGACAATGATCCCGAGCTTTACAGGTTCATAACAGTGTTTAGATAGTTCTTTGTCCATGTTCCCAATGTTTATACCTGGACAAGAAGGCCAAATGTTAGAAACTACAAGAAAACATCAGTAATTCTGGGAAAATGACAATAAATAGAGGAGAACTCACATAGAACATGTGTAAAACACTTGTCCAACTGAGTTGTTCCTGTAGAAAACGTATCTTAGATCCAGGAATTCCTTAATCTGAGTTTAGAGGATATTAAACAGTGTATGAATCCTATGTTGTTTACTTAAAGGAGCCTAGAATGGTAAACGTGTGAAATGCAAGGCAGAATACACTTGAAATAGAGAAATAAACACATTTAGCAGCTTTGGAAAGCCTAACCTTCACTGAGATGTTTCATTAAACTCTAAAACATTCTTGAGAGACAATGTTCCCGAGGTTTTCAGGAACCTAACAGTGTTTAGGTAGTGCTTGGTCCAGATTCCCATTGTTTATACCTGGACAAGAAGGCCTAATGTTAGAAACTACAAGAAAACATCAGTAATTCTGGGAAAATGACAATAAATAGATGAGAACTCACATAGAACATGTGTAAAACACTTGTCCAACTGAGTTGTTCCTTTAGAAAATGGATTTTAGATCCAGGAATAACTTAATTTGAGTTTAGAGGACATTAAACAGTGTATGAATCCTATGTTGTTTCCTTTATGGAGACTAGAATTGTGAATGTGTGAAATACACGGCAGAATGCACTTGAAATAGAGAAATAAACACATTTAGCCACTTCGGAAACCCTTACACTTCACTGAGATGTATCATTAAACTCTAAAACATAGGTGAGAGACAATGTTCCCGAGCTTTACATATTCATAAAAGTGTTTAGATACTTGTTTGTCCATGTTCCCAATGTTTATAACTGGACAAGAAGGCCAAATGTTATTAACTACAAAAAAACATCAGTAATTCTGGGAAAATGACAATAAATAGATGAGAACTCACATAGAACATGTGTAAAACACTTGTCCAACTGAGTTGTTCCTGTAGAAAACGGATCTTAGAACCAGCAATACCTTAATTTGAGTTTAGAGGACATTAAACAGTGTATGAATCCTATGTTTTTTAATTAAAGGTGCCTAGAATGGTAAACGTGTGAAATGCAAGGCAGAATACACTTGAAATAGAGAAATAAATATATTTAGCAGCTTTGGAAAGCCTTACACTTCACTGAGATGTTTCATTAAACTCTAAAACATACTTGAGAGACAATGTTCCTGAGGTTTTCAGGATCCTAACAGTGTTTAGGTAGTGCTTGGTCCAGATTCCCAATGTTTATACCTGTACAAGAAGGCCTAATGTTAGAAACTACAAGAAAACATCAGTAATTCTGGGAAAATGACAATAAATAGATGAGAACTCACATAGAACATGTGTAAAACACTTGTCCAACTGAGTTGTTCCTGTAGAAAACGTATCTTAGATCCAGGAATAACTTATTTTGTGTTTAGAGGACATTAAACAGTGTATGAATCTTATGTTGTTTCCTTTAAGGAGAGTAGAATGGTGAATGTGTGAAAAACACGGAAAAATGCACTTGAAATAGAGAAATAAACACATGTAGCCACTTCGGAAAGCCTTACACTTCACTGAGATGTATCATTAAAGTCTAAAACATAGGTGAGAGACAATGTTCCCGAGCTTTACAGGTTCATAATAGTGTTTAGATACTTGTTTGTCCACGTTCCCAATGTTTATACCTGGACAAGAAGGCCAAATGTTAGAAACTACAAGAAAACATCAGTAATTCTGGGAAAATGACAATAAATAGATGAGAACTCACATAGAACATGTGTAAAACACTTGTCCAACTGAGTTGTTACTGTAGAAAACGGATCTTAGATCCAGGAATAACTTAATTTGAGTTTCGAGGACATTAAACAGTGTATGAATCCTATGTTGTTTCCTTTAAGGAGACTAGAATGGTGAATGTGTGAAATACACGGCAGAATGCACTTGAAATAGAGAAGTAAACACATTTAGCCCCTACTGAAAGACTTCCACTTCACTGAGATGTATCATTAAACTCTAAAACATAGGTGAGAGACAATGATCCCGAGTTTTACAGGTTCATAACAGTGTTTAGATAGTTCTTTGTCCAGGTTCCCAATGTTTATACCTGGACAAGAAGGCCAAATGTTAGAAACTACAAGAAAACATCAGTAATTCTGGGAAAATGACAATAAATAGATGGGAACTCACATAGAACATGTGTAAAACACTTGTCCAACTGAGTTGTTCCTGTAGAAAACGGATCTTAGATCCAGGAATAACTTAATTTGAGTTTCGAGGACATTAAACAGTGTATGAATCCTATGTTGTTTCCTTTAAGGAGACTAGAATGGTGAATGTGTGAAATACACGGCAGAATGCACTTGAAATAGAGAAGTAAACACATTTAGCCACTTCTGAAAGACTTCCACTTCACTGAGATGTATCATTAAACTCTAAAACATAGGTGAGAGACAATGATCCCGAGCTTTACAGGTTCATAACAGTATTTAGATAGTTCTTTGTCCATGTTCCCAATGTTTATACCTGGACAAGAAGGCCAAATGTTAGAAACTACAAGAAAACATCAGTAATTCTGGGAAAATGACAATAAACAGAGGAGAACTCACATAGAACATGTGTAAAACACTTGTCCAACTGAGTTGTTCCTGTAGAAAACGTATCTTAGATCCAGGAATTCCTTAATCTGAGTTTAGAGGACATTAAACAGTGTATGAATCCTATGTTGGTTACTTAAAGGAGCCTAGAATGGTAAACGTGTGAAATGCAAGGCAGAATACACTTGAAATAGAGAAATAAACACATTTAGCAGCTTTGGAAAGCCTTACCCTTCACTGAGATGTTTCATTACACTCTAAAACATACTTGAGAGACAATGTTCCCGAGGTTTTCAGGAACCTAACAGTGTTTAGGTAGTGCTTGGTCCAGATTCCCAATGTTTATACCTGGACAAGAAGGCCTAATGATAGAAACTACAAGAAAACATCAGTAATTCTGGGAAAATGACAATAAATAGATGAGAACTCACATAGAACATGTGTAAAACACTTGTCCAACTGAGTTGTTCCTTTAGAAAATGGATTTTAGATCCAGGAATAACTTAATTTGAGTTTAGAGGACATTAAACAGTGTATGAATCCTATGTTGTTTCCTTTATGGAGACTAGAATTGTGAATGTGTGAAATACACGGCAGAATGCACTTGAAATAGAGAAATAAACACATTTAGCCACTTCGGAAAGCCTTACACTTCACTGAGATGTATCATTAAACTCTAAAACATAGGTGAGAGACAATGTTCCCGAGCTTTACAGGTTCATAATAGTGTTTAGATACTTGTTTGTCCACGTTCCCAATGTTTATACCTGGACAAGAGGGCCAAATGTTAGAAACTACAAGAAAACATCAGTAATTCTGGGAAAATGACAATAAATAGATGAGAACTCACATAGAACATGTGTAAAACACTTGTCCAACTGAGTTGTTCCTGTAGAAAACGGATCTTAGATCCAGGAATAACTTAATTTGAATTTCGAGGACATTAAACAGTGTATGAATCCTATGTTGTTTCCTTTAAGGAGACTAGAATAGTGAATGTGTTAAATACACGGCAGAATGCACTTGAAATAGAGAAGTAAACACATTTAGCCACTTCTGAAAGACTTCCACTTCACTGAGATGTATCATTAAACTCTAAAACATAGGTGAGAGACAATGATCCCGAGCTTTACAGGTTCATAACAGTGTTTAGATAGTTCTTTGTCCAGGTTCCCAATGTTTATACCTGGACAAGAAGGCCAAATGTTAGAAACTACAAGAAAACATCAGTAATTCTGGGAAAATGACAATAAATAGATGAGAACTCACATAGAACATGTGTAAAACACCTGTCCAACTGAGTTGTTCCTGTAGAAAACGGATCTTAGATCCAGGAATAACTTAATTTGAGTTTCGAGGACATTAAACAGTGTATGAATCCTATGTTGTTTCCTTTAAGGAGACTAGAATGGTGAATGTGTGAAATACACGGCAGAATGAACTTGAAATAGAGAAGTAAACACATTTAGCCACTTCTGAAAGACTTCCACTTCACTGAGATGTATCATTAAACTCTAAAACATAGGTGAGAGACAATGATCCCGAGCTTTACAGGTTCATAACAGTGTTTAGATAGTTCTTTGTCCATGTTCCCAATGTTTATACCTGGACAAGAAGGCCAAATGTTAGAAACTACAAGAAAACATCAGTAATTCTGGGAAAATGACAATAAATAGAGGAGAACTCACATAGAACATGTGTAAAACACTTGTCCAACTGAGTTGTTCCTGTAGAAAACGTATCTTAGATCCAGGAATTCCTTAATTTGAGTTTAGAGGACATTAAACAGTGTATGAATCCTATGTTTTTTAATTAAAGGTGCCTAGAATGGTAAACGTGTGAAATGCAAGGCAGAATACACTTGAAATAGAGAAATAAATATATTTAGCAGCTTTGGAAAGCCTTACACTTCACTGAGATGTTTCATTAAACTCTAAAACATACTTGAGAGACAATGTTCCTGAGGTTTTCAGGATCCTAACAGTGTTTAGGTAGTGCTTGGTCCAGATTCCCAATGTTTATACCTGTACAAGAAGGCCTAATGTTAGAAACTACAAGAAAACATCAGTAATTCTGGGAAAATGACAATAAATAGATGAGAACTCACATAGAACATGTGTAAAACACTTGTCCAACTGAGTTGTTCCTGTAGAAAACGTATCTTAGATCCAGGAATAACTTATTTTGTGTTTAGAGGACATTAAACAGTGTATGAATCTTATGTTGTTTCCTTTAAGGAGAGTAGAATGGTGAATGTGTGAAAAACACGGAAAAATGCACTTGAAATAGAGAAATAAACACATGTAGCCACTTCGGAAAGCCTTACACTTCACTGAGATGTATCATTAAAGTCTAAAACATAGGTGAGAGACAATGTTCCCGAGCTTTACAGGTTCATAATAGTGTTTAGATACTTGTTTGTCCACGTTCCCAATGTTTATACCTGGACAAGAAGGCCAAATGTTAGAAACTACAAGAAAACATCAGTAATTCTGGGAAAATGACAATAAATAGATGAGAACTCACATAGAACATGTGTAAAACACTTGTCCAACTGAGTTGTTACTGTAGAAAAAGGATCTTAGATCCAGGAATAACTTAATTTGAGTTTCGAGGACATTAAACAGTGTATGAATCCTATGTTGTTTCCTTTAAGGAGACTAGAATGGTGAATGTGTGAAATACACGGCAGAATGCACTTGAAATAGAGAAGTAAACAGATTTAGCCACTACTGAAAGACTTCCACTTCACTGAGATGTATCATTAAACTCTAAAACATAGGTGAGAGACAATGATCCCGAGTTTTACAGGTTCATAACAGTGTTTAGATAGTTCTTTGTCCAGGTTCCCAATGTTTATACCTGGACAAGAAGGCCAAATGTTAGAAACTACAAGAAAACATCAGTAATTCTGGGAAAATGACAATAAATAGATGAGAACTCACATAGAACATGTGTAAAACACTTGTCCAACTGAGTTGTTCCTGTAGAAAACGGATCTTAGATCCAGGAATAACTTAATTTGAGTTTCGAGGACATTAAACAGTGTATGAATCCTATGTTGTTTCCTTTAAGGAGACTAGAATGGTGAATGTGTGAAATACACGGCAGAATGCACTTGAAATAGAGAAGTAAACACATTTAGCCACTTCTGAAAGACTTCCACTTCACTGAGATGTATCATTAAACTCTAAAACATAGGTGAGAGACAATGATCCCGAGCTTTACAGGTTCATAACAGTGTTTAGATAGTTCTTTGTCCATGTTCCCAATGTTTATACTTGGACAAGAAGGCCAAATGTTAGAAACTACAAGAAAACATCAGTAATTCTGGGAAAATGACAATAAATAGAGGAGAACTCACATAGAACATGTGTAAAACACTTGTCCAACTGAGTTGTTCCTGTAGAAAACGTATCTTAGATCCAGGAATTCCTTAATCTGAGTTTAGAGGACATTAAACAGTGTATGAATCCTATGTTGTTTCCTTTAAGGAGACTAGAATGGTGAATGTGTGAAATACACGGCAGAATGCACTTGAAATAGAGAAGTAAACACATTTAGCCACTTCTGAAAGACTTCCACTTCACTGAGATGTATCATTAAACTCTAAAACATAGGTGAGAGACAATGATCCCGAGCTTTACAGGTTCATAACAGTGTTTAGATAGTTCTTTGTCCATGTTCCCAATGTTTATACCTGGACAAGAAGGCCAAATGTTAGAAACTACAAGAAAACATCAGTAATTCTGGGAAAATGACAATAAATAGAGGAGAACTCACATAGAACATGTGTAAAACACTTGTCCAACTGAGTTGTTCCTGTAGAAAACGTATCTTAGATCCAGGAATTCCTTAATCTGAGTTTAGAGGACATTAAACAGTGTATGAATCCTATGTTGTTTACTTAAAGGAGCCTAGAATGGTAAACGTGTGAAATGCAAGGCAGAATACACTTGAAATAGAGAAATAAACACATTTAGAAGCTTTGGAAAGCTTTACCCTTCACTGAGATGTTTCATTAAACTCTAAAACATAGTTGAGAGACAATGTTCCCGAGGTTTTCAGGACCCTAACAGTGTTTAGGTAGTGCTTGGTCCAGATTCCCAATGTTTATACCTGAACAAGAAGGCCTAATGTTAGAAACTACAAGAAAACATCAGTAATTCTGGGAAAATGACAATAAATAGATGAGAACTCACATAGAACATGTGTAAAACACTTGTCCAACTGAATTGTTCCTGTAGAAAACGGATCTTAGATCCAGGAATAACTTAATTTGTGTTTAGAGGACATTAAACAGTGTATGAATCTTATGTTGTTTCCTTTAAGGAGAGTAGAATGGTGAATGTGTGAAAAACACGGAAAAATGCACTTGAAATAGAGAAATAAACACATTTAGCCACTTCGGAAAGCCTTACACTTCACTGAGATGTATCATTAAAGTCTAAAACATAGGTGAGAGACAATGTTCCCGAGCTTTACAGGTTCATAATAGTGTTTAGATAGTTGTTTGTCCAGGTTCCCAATGTTTATAACTGGACAAGAAGGCCAAATGTTATTAACTACAAAAAAACGTCAGTAATTCTGGGAAAATGACAATAAATAGATGAGAACTCACATAGAACATGTGTAAAACACTGTCCAACTGAGTTGTTCCTGTAGAAAACGGATCTTAGAAACCAGCAATACCTTAATTTGAGTTTAGAGGACATTAAACAGTGTATGAATCCTATGTTTTTTAATTAAAGGTGCCTAGAATGGTAAACGTGTGAAATGCAAGGCAGAATACACTTGAAATAGAGAAATAAATATATTTAGCAGCTTTGGAAAGCCTTACACTTCACTGAGATGTTTCATTAAACTCTAAAACATACTTGAGAGACAATGTTCCCGAGCTTTACAGGTTGGTAACAGTATTTAGATACTTGTTTGTCCATGTTCCCAATGTTTACACCTGGACAAGAAGGCCAAATGTTAGAAACTACAAGAAAACATCAGTAATTCTGGGAAAATGACAATAAATAGAGGAGAACTCACATAGAACATGTGTAAAACACTTGTCCAACTGAGTTGTTCCTGTAGAAAACGTATCTTAGATCCAGGAATAACTTAATTTGAGTTTAGAGGACATTAAACAGTGTATGAATCCTATGTTGTTTCCTTTAAGGAGACTAGAATGGTGAATGTGTGAAAAACACGGCAGAATGCACTTGAAGTAGAGAAATAAACACATTTAGCCACTTCGGAAAGCCTTAAACTTCACTGAGATGTATCATTAAACTATAAAACTTAGGTGAAAGACAATGTTCCCGAGCTTTACAGGTTCATAACAGTGTTTAGATAGTTGTTTCTCCATGTTCCCAATGTTTATACCTGGACAAGAAGGCCAAATGTTAGAAACTACAAGAAAACATCAGTAATTCTGGGAAAATGACAATAAATAGATGAGAACTCACATAGAACATGTGTAAAACACTTGTCCAACTGAGTTGTTCCTGTAGAAAAGTTATCTTAGATCCAGGAATTCCTTAATTCGAGTTTAGAACACATTAAACAGTGTATGAATCCTAAGTTTTTTACTTAAAGGAGCCTAGAATGGTAAACATGTGAAATGCAAGGCAGAATACACTTGTAATAGAGAAATAAACACATTTAGCAGCTTTGGAAAGCCTTACACTTCACTGTGATGTATCATCAAACTGTAAAACATAGTTGAGAGACAATGTACCTGAGCTTTTCAGGTTCATAACAGTGTTTAGGAAGTTGTTTGTCCATGTTCCCAAAGTTTATATCTGGACAAGTAGGGCAAATGTTAGAAACTACAAGAAAACATCAGTAATTCTGGGAAAATCACAATAAATAGATGAGAACTCACATAGAACATGTGTAAAACACTTGTCCAACTGAGTTGTTCCTGTAGAAAACGTATCTTAGATCCAGGAATTCCTTAATCTGAGTTTAGAGGACATTAAACAGTGTATGAATCCTATGTTGTTTACTTAAAGGAACCTAGAATGGTAAACGTGTGAAATGCAAGGCAGAATACACTTGAAATAGAGAAATAAACACATTTAGAAGCTTTGGAAAGCCTTACACTTCACTGAGATGTTTCATTAAACTCTAAAACATAGTTGAGAGACAATGTTCCCGAGGTTTTCAGGTTCCTAAGAGTGTTTAGGTAGTGGTTGGTCCAGGTTCCCCATGTTTATACCTGGACAAGAAGGCCTAATGTTAGAAACTACAAGAAAACATCAGTAATTCTGGGAAAAGACAATAAATAGATGAGAACTCACATAGAACATGTGTAAAACACTTGTTCAACTGAGTTGTTCCTGTAGAAAACCTATCTTAGATCCAGGAATAACTTAATTTGAGTTTAGAGGACATTAAACAGTGTATGAATCCTATGTTGTTTCCTTTAAGGAGACTAGAATGGTGAATGTGTGAAATACACGGCAGAATGCACTTGAAATAGAGAAATAAACACATTTAGCAGCTTCAGAAAGCCGAACACTTCACTGAGATGTATAATTAAACTCTAAAACATCGTTGAGAGACAATGTTCCCGAGATTTACAGGTTTATAACAGTGTTTAGATAGTTGTTTGTCCATGTTCCCAATGTTTATACCTGGATAAGAAGGCCAAATGTTACAAACTACAAGAAAACATCAGTCATTCTGGGAAAATGACAATAAATAGATGAGAACTCACATAAAACATGTGTAAAACACTTGTCCAACTGAGTTGTTCCTGTAGAAAACGTATCTTAGATCCAGGAATTCCTTAATTTGAGTTTAGAGCACGTTATACAGTGTCTGAATCCTATGTTGTTTCCTTTAAGGAGACTAGAATGGTGTCTGTGTGAAATACACGACAGAATACACTTGTAATAGAGAAATGAACACTATTAGCAGCTTTGGAAAGCCTTACACTTCACTGAGATGTATCATTAAACTGTAAAACATAGTTGAGAGACAATATACCTGAGCTTTTCAGGTTCATAACAGTGTTCAGGAAGTTGTTTGTCCATGTTCCCAATGTTTATACCTGGACAAGAAGGCCAAATATTAGAAACTACAGGAAAACATCATTAATCTGGGAAAATGACAATAAATAGATGAGAACTCACATAGAACATGTGTAAAACACTTGTCCAACTGAGTTGTTCCTGTAGAAAACGGATCTTAGATCCCGGAATAACTTAATTTGAGTTTAGAGGACATTAAACAGTGTATGAATCCTATGTTGTTTCCTTTAAGGAGACTAGAATGGTGATTGTGGGAAATACACGGCAGAATGCACTTGAAATAGAGAAGTAAACACATTTAGCCACTTCGGAAAGCCTTACACTTCACTGAGATGTATCATTAAACTGTAAAACATAGTTGAGAGACAATGTACCTGAGCTTTTCAGGTTCATAACAGTGTTTAGGAAGTTGTTTGTCCATGTTCCCAATGTTTATACCTGGACAAGAAGGCCAAATGTTAGAAACTACAAGAAAACATCAGTAATTCTGAGAAAATGACAATAAATAGATGAGAACTCACATAGAACATGTGTAAAACACTTGTCCAACTGAGTTGTTCCTGTAGAAAACGTATCTTAGTTCCAGCAATACCTTAATTTGAGTTTAGAGGACATTAAACAGTGTATGAATCCTATGTTTTTTACTTAAAGGAGCCTAGAATGGTAAACATGTGAAATGCAAGGCAGAATACACTTCTAATAGAGAAATAAACACATTTAGAAGCTTTGGAAAGCTTTACAATTCACTGAGATGTATCATTAAACTGTAAAACATAGTTGAGAGACAATGTACCTGAGCTTTTCAGGTTCCTAACAGTGTTTAGGAAGTTGTTTGTCCATGTTCCCAATGTTTATATCTGGACAAGAACTGCAAATGTTAGAACGTACAAGAAAACATCAGTAATTCTGAGAAAATGACAATAAATAGATGAGAACTCACATAGAACATGTGTAAAACACTTGTCCAACTGAGTTGTTCCTGTAGAAAACGTATCTTAGATCCAGGAATTCCTTAATCTGAGTTTAGAGGACATTAAACAGTGTATGAATCCTATGTTGTTTCCTTTAAGGAGACTAGAATGGTGAATGTGGGAAATACACAGCAGAATGCACTTGAAATAGAGAAGTAAACCCATTTAGCCACTTCGGAAAGCCTTACACTTCACTGAGATGTATCATTAAACTCTAAAACATAGGTGAGAGACAATGTTCCCGAGCTTTACAGGTTCATAACAGTGTTTAGATACTTGTTTGTCCACGTTCCCAATGTTTATACCTGGACAAGAAGGCCAAATGTTAGAAACTACAAGAAAACATCAGTAATTCTGGGAAAATGACAATAAATAGATGAGAACTCATATAGAATATGTGTAAAACACTTGTCGAACTGAGTTGTTCCTGTAGAAAACGGATCTTAGATCCAGGAATAACTTAATTTGAGTTTAGTGGACATTAAACAGTGTATGAATCCTATGTTGTTTCCTTTAAGGAGACTAGAATGTTGATTGTGTGAAATACACGGCAGAATGCACTTGAAATAGAGAAATAAACACATTTAGCCACTTCGAAAGCCTTACACTTCACTGAGATGTATCATTAAACTGTAAAACATAGTTGAGAGACAATGTACCTGAGCTTTTCAGGTTCATAACAGTGTTTAGGAAGTTGTTTGTCCATGTTCCCAATGTTTATACCTGGACAAGAAGGCCAAATGTTAGAAACTACAAGAAAACATCAGTAATTCTGAGAAAATGACAATAAATAGATGAGAACTCACATAGAACATGTGTAAAACACTTGTCCTACTGACTTGTTCCTGTAGAAAACGTATCTTAGATCCAGGAATTCCTTAATCTGAGTTTAGAGGACATGAAACAGTGTATGAATCCTATGTTGTTTACTTAAAGGAGCCTAGAATGGTAAACGTGTGAAATGCAAGGCAGAATACACTTGAAATAGAGAAATAAACACATTTAGTAGCTTTGGAAAGCCTTACACTTCACTGAGATGTTTCATTAAACTCTAAAACATAGTTGAGAGACAATGTTCCCGAGGTTTTCAGGTTCCTAAGAGTGTTTAGGTAGTGATTGGTCCAGGTTCCCAATGTTTATACCTGGACAAGAAGGCCTAATGTTAGAAACTACAAGAAAACATCAGTAATTTGGGAAAATGACAATAAATACATGAGAACTCACATAGAACATGTGTAAAACACTTGTCCAACTGAGTTGTTCCTGTAGAAAACGTATCTTAGAAACAGGATAACTTAATTTGAGTTTAGAAGTCATTGAACTGTGTATGAATCCTATGTTGTTTCCTTTAAGGAGACTAGAATGGTGAATGTGTGAAAAACACGGTAGAATGCACTTGAAATAGAGAAATAAACACATTTAGCCACTTCCGAAAGCCTTACACCTCACTGAGATGTATCATTAAACTCTAAAACATAGGTGAGAGACAATGTTCCCGAGCTTTACAGGTTCATAACAGTGTTTAAATAGTTGTTTGTCCATGTTCCCAATGTTTATACCTGGACAAGAAGGCCAAATGTTAGAAACTACAAGAAGACATCAGGAATTCTGGGAAAATGACAATAAATAGATGAGAACTCACATAGAACATGTGTAAAACACTTGTCCAACTGCGTTGTTCCTGTAGAAAAAGTATCTTAGATCTAGGAATTCCTTAATCTGAGTTTAGAGGACATTAAACAGTGTATGAATCCTATGTTGTTTACTTAAAGGAGCCTAGAATGGTAAACGTGTGAAATGCAAGGCAGAATACACTTGAAATAGAGAAATAAACACATTTAGCAGCTTTGGAAAGCCTTACACTTCACTGAGATGTTTCATTAAACTCTAAAACATAGTTGAGACACAATGTTCCCGAGGTTTTCAGGTTCCTAAGAGTGTTTAGGAATTGTTGGTCCAGGTTCCCAATGTTTATACCTGGACAAGAAGGCCTAATGTTAGAAAATACAAGAAAACATCAGTAATTCTGGGAAAATGACAATAAATAGATGAGAACTCACATAGAACATGTGTAAAACACTTGTCCAACTGACTAGTTCCTGTAGAAAACGTATCTTAGATCCAGGAATTCCTTAATCTGAGTTTAGAGGACATTAAACAGTGTATGAATCCTATGTTGTTTACTTAAAGGAGCCTAGAATGGTAAACGTGTGAAATGCAAGGCAGAATACACTTGAAATAGAGAAATAAACACATTTAGCAGCTTTGGAAAGCCTTACACTTCTCTGAGATGTTTCATTAAACTCGAAAACATAGTTGAGAGACAATATTCCCGAGGTTTTCAGGTTCCTAAGAGTGTTTAGGTACTGATTGGTCCAGGTTCCCAATGTTTATACCTGGACAAGAAGGCCTAATCTTAGAAACTACAAGAAAACATCAGTAATTCTGGGAAAATGACAATAAATAGATGAGAACTCACATAGAACATGTGTAAAACACTTGTCCAACTGAGTTGTTCCTGTAGAAAATGTATCTTAGATCCAGGAATAACTTAATTTGAGTTTAGAGGACATTAAACAGTGTATGAATCCTATGTTGTTTACTTAAAGGAGCCTAGAATGGTAAACGTGTGAAATGCAAGGCAGAATACACTTGAAATAGAGAAATAAACACATTTAGTAGCTTTGGAAAGCCTTACACTTCACTGAGATGTTTCATTAAACTCTAAAACATAGTTGAGAGACAATGTTCCCGAGGTTTTCAGGTTCCTAAGAGTGTTTAGGTAGTGATTGGTCCAGGTTCCCAATGTTTATACCTGGACAAGAAGGCCTAATGTTAGAAACTACAAGAAAACATCAGTAATTTGGGAAAATGACAATAAATACATGAGAACTCACATAGAATATGTGTAAAACACTTGTCCAACTGAGTTGTTCCTGTAGAAAACGTATCTTAGAAACAGGATAACTTAATTTGAGTTTAGAAGTCATTGAACTGTGTATGAATCCTATGTTGTTTCCTTTAAGGAGACTAGAATGGTGAATGTGTGAAAAACACGGTAGAATGCACTTGAAATAGAGAAATAAACACATTTAGCCACTTCCGAAAGCCTTACACCTCACTGAGATGTATCATTAAACTCTAAAACATAGGTGAGAGACAATGTTCCCGAGCTTTACAGGTTCATAACAGTGTTTAAATAGTTGTTTGTCCATGTTCCCAATGTTTATACCTGGACAAGAAGGCCAAATGTTAGAAACTACAAGAAGACATCAGGAATTCTGGGAAAATGACAATAAATAGATGAGAACTCACATAGAACATGTGTAAAACACTTGTCCAACTGCGTTGTTCCTGTAGAAAAAGTATCTTAGATCTAGGAATTCCTTAATCTGAGTTTAGAGGACATTAAACAGTGTATGAATCCTATGTTGTTTACTTAAAGGAGCCTAGAATGGTAAACGTGTGAAATGCAAGGCAGAATACACTTGAAATAGAGAAATAAACACATTTAGCAGCTTCGGAAAGCCTTACACTTCACTGAGATGTTTCATTAAACTCTAAAACATAGTTGAGACACAATGTTCCCGAGGTTTTCAGGTTCCTAAGAGTGTTTAGGAATTGTTGGTCCAGGTTCCCAATGTTTATACCTGGACAAGAAGGCCTAATGTTAGAAAATACAAGAAAACATCAGTAATTCTGGGAAAATGACAATAAATAGATGAGAACTCACATAGAACATGTGTAAAACACTTGTCCAACTGACTTGTTCCTGTAGAAAACGTATCTTAGATCCAGGAATTCCTTAATCTGAGTTTAGAGGACATTAAACAGTGTATGAATCCTATGTTGTTTACTTAAAGGAGCCTAGAATGGTAAACGTGTGAAATGCAAGGCAGAATACACTTGAAATAGAGAAATAAACACATTTAGCAGCTTTGGAAAGCCTTACACTTCTCTGAGATGTTTCATTAAACTCGAAAACATAGTTGAGAGACAATATTCCCGAGGTTTTCAGGTTCCTAAGAGTGTTTAGGTACTGATTGGTCCAGGTTCCCAATGTTTATACCTGGACAAGAAGGCCTAATGTTAGAAACTACAAGAAAACATCAGTAATTCTGGGAAAATGACAATAAATAGATGAGAACTCACATAGAACATGTGTAAAACACTTGTCCAACTGAGTTGTTCCTGTAGAAAACGGATCTTAGATCCAGGAATAACTTAATTTGAGTTTAGAGGACATTAAACAGTGTATGAATCCTATGTTGTTTCCTTTAAGGATACTAGAATGGTGAATGTGGGAAATACACGGCCGAATGCACTTGAAATAGAGAAGTAAACACATCTAGCCACTTCGGAAAGCCTTACACTTCACTGAGATGTATCATTAAACTCTAAAACATAGGTGAGAGACAATGTTCCCGAGCTTTACAGGTTCATAACAGTGTTTAGATAGTTGTTTGTCCATGTGCCCAATGTTTATACCTGGACAAGAAGGCCAAATGTTAGAAACTACAAGAAGACATCAGGAATTCTGGGAAAATGACAATAAATAGATGAGAACTCATATAGAACATGTGTAAAACACTTGTCCAACTGCGTTGTTCCTGTAGAAAACGTATCTTAGATCCAGGAATTCCTTAATCTGAGTTTAGAGGACATTAAACAGTGTATGAATCCTATGTTGTTTACTTAAAGGAGCTTAGAATGGTAAACGTGTGAAATGCAAGGCAGAATACACTTGAAATAGAGAAATAAACACATTTAGCTACTTCCGAAAGCCTTACACTTCACTGAGATGTTTCATTAAACTCTAAAACATAGTTGAGAGACAATGTTCCTGAGGTTTTCAGGTTCCTAAGAGTGTTTAGGAATTGTTGGTCCAGGTTCCCAATGTTTATACCTGGACAAGAAGGCCTAATGTTAGAAAATACAAGAAAACATCAGTAATTCTGGGAAAATGACAATAAATAGATGAGAACTCACATAGAACATGTGTAAAACACTTGTCCAACTGACTTGTTCCTGTAGAAAACGTATCTTAGATCCAGGAATTCCTTAATCTGAGTTTAGAGGACATTAAACAGTGTATGAATCCTATGTTGTTTACTTAAAGGAGCCTAGAATGGTAAACGTGTGAAATGCAAGGCAGAATACACTTGAAATAGAGAAATAAACACATTTAGCCACTTCCGAAAGCCTTACACTTCTCTGAGATGTTTCATTAAACTCGAAAACATAGTTGAGAGACAATATTCCCGAGGTTTTCAGGTTCCTAAGAGTGTTTAGGTACTGATTGGTCCAGGTTCCCAATGTTTATACCTGGACAAGAAGGCCTAATGTTAGAAACTACAAGAAAACATCAGTAATTCTGGGAAAATGACAATAAATAGATGAGAACTCACATAGAACATGTGTAAAACACTTGTCCAACTGAGTTGTTCCTGTAGAAAATGTATCTTAGATCCAGGAATAACTTAATTTGAGTTTAGAGGACATTAAACAGTGTATGAATCCTATGTTGTTTACTTAAAGGAGCCTAGAATGGTAAACGTGTGAAATGCAAGGCAGAATACACTTGAAATAGAGAAATAAACACATTTAGCCACTTCCGAAAGCCTTACACCTCACTGAGATGTATCATTAAACTGTAAAACATAGTTGAGAGACAATGTACCTGAGCTTTTCAGGTTCATAACAGTGTTTAGGAAGTTATTTGTCCATGTTCCCAATGTTTATACCTGGACAAGAAGGCCAAATGTTAGAAACTACAAGAAAACATCAGTAATTCTGGGAAAATGACAATAAATAGATGAGAACTCACATAGAACATGTGTAAAACACTTGTCCAACTGAGTTGTTCCTGTAGAAAACGGATCTTAGATCCAGGAATAACTTAATTTGAGTTTAGAGGACATTAAACAGTGTATGAATCCTATGTTGTTTCCTTTAAGGAGACTAGAATGGTGAATGTGGGAAATACAGGGCAGAATGCACTTGAAATAGAGAAGTAAACACATCTAGCCACTTCGGAAAGCCTTACACTTCACTGAGATGTATCATTAAACTCTAAAACATAGGTGAGAGACAATGTTCCTGAGCTTTACAGGTTCATAACAGTGTTTAGATAGTTGTTTGTCCATGTGCCCAATGTTTATACCTGGACAAGAAGGCCAAATGTTAGAAACTACAAGAAGACATCAGGAATTCTGGGAAAATGACAATAAATAGATGAGAACTCATATAGAACATGTGTAAAACACTTGTCCAACTGCGTTGTTCCTGTAGAAAACGTATCTTAGATCCAGGAATTCCTTAATCTGAGTTTAGAGGACATTAAACAGTGTATGAATCCTATGTTGTTTACTTAAAGGAGCTTAGAATGGTAAACGTGTGAAATGCAAGGCAGAATACACTTGAAATAGAGAAATAAACACATTTAGCTACTTCCGAAAGCCTTACACTTCACTGAGATGTTTCATTAAACTCTAAAACATAGTTGAGAGACAATGTTCCTGAGGTTTTCAGGTTCCTAAGAGTGTTTAGGAATTGTTGGTCCAGGTTCCCAATGTTTATACCTGGACAAGAAGGCCAGTTATTATTAACTACAAGAAAACATCAGTAATTCTGAGAAAATGACAATAAATAGATGAGAACTCACATAGAACATGTGTAAAACACTTGTCCAAATGAGTGGTTCCTGTAGAAAACGTATCTTAGATCCAGGAATTCCTTAATTTGAGTTTAGAGAACATTATACAGTGTCTGAATCCTATGTTGTTTCCTTTAAGTAGACTAGAATGGTGAATGTGTGAAAAACACGGCAGAATGCAATTGAAATAGAGAAATAAACACATTTAGCCACTTCGGAAAAACTTACACTTCACTGAGATGTATCATTAAACTATAAACATAGGTGAGAGACAATGTTCCCGAGCTTTACAGGTTCATAACAGTGTTTAGATACTTGTTTGTCCATGTTCCCAATGTTGATACCTGGACAAGAAGGCCAAATGTTAGAAAATACAAGAAAACATCAGTAATTCTGGGAAAATGACAATAAATACATGAGAACTCACATAGAACATGTGTAAAACTCTTGTCCAACTGAATTGTTCCTGTAGAAAAAGGATCTTAGATCCAGGAATAACTTAATTAGAGTTTAGAGGACATTAAACAGTGTACTGAATCCTATGATGTTTCCTTTAAGGAGACTAGAATGGTGAATGTGTGAAATACACGGCAGAATGCACTTGAAATAGAGAAATAAACACATTTAGCCACTTCGGAAAGCCTTACACTTCACTGAGATGTATCATTAAACTCTAAAACATAGGTGAGAGACAATGTTCCCGAGCTTTACAGGTTCATAACAGTGTTTAGATAGTTGTTTGTCCATGTTCCCAATGTTTATACCTGGACAAGAAGGAAAAATGTTAGAAACTACACGAAAACATCAGGAATTCTGGGAAAATGACAATAAATAGATGAGAACTCACATAGAACATGTGTAAAACACTTGTCCAACTGCGTTGTTCCTGTAGAAAACGTATCTTAGATCCAGGAATTCCTTAATTTGAGTTTAGAGCACATTATACAGTGTCTGAATCCTGTGTTGTTTCCTTTAAGGAGACTAGAATGGTGTCTGTGTGAAATACACGACAAAATACACTTGTAATAGGGAAATAAACACATTTAGCAGCTTTGGAAAGCCTTACACTTCACTGAGATGTCTCATTAAACTGTAAAACATAATTGAGAGACAATGTACCTGAGCTTTTCAGGTTCATAACAATGTTTAGGAAGTTGTTTGTCCATGTTCCCAATGTTTATACCTGGACAAGAAGGCCTAATGTTAGTAACTACAAGAAAACATCAGTAATTCTGGGAAAATGACAATAAATAGATGAGAACTCACATAGAACATGTGTAAAACACTTGTCCAACTGAGTTGTTCCTGTAGAAAACGGATCTTAGATCCAGGAATAACTTAATTTGAATTTAGAGTACATTAAACAGTGTATGAATCCTATGTTGTTTACTTAAAGGACCCTAGAATGGTAAATGTGTGAAATACAAGGCATAATACACTTGAAATAGAGAAATTAACACATTTAGCACCTTTGGAAAGCCTTACACTTCACTGAGATGTATCATTAACTCTAAAACATAGTTGAGAGACAATGTTCCCGAGGTTTTCAGGGTCCTAACAGTGTATTGGTAGTGGTTTGTCCAATTTCAAAATGTTTATACCTGGACTAGAAGGCCTAATGTTAGAAACTACAAGAATACATGAGTAATTCTGGGAAAACAACATTCAATAGATGAGAACTCGCATAGAACATGTACAAAACACTTCTCCAACAGAGTTGTTCATGTAGAAAAGGTATCTTAGATCCAGGAATTCCTTAATTCGAGTTTAGAGCACATTAAACAGTGTCTGAATCCTATGTTGTTTCCTTTAAGGAGACTAGAATGGTGAATGTGTGAAATACACTGCAGAATGCACTTGAAATAGAGAAATAAACACATTTAGCAGCTTCGGAAAGCCTTACACTTCACTGAGATGTATCATTAAACTCTAAAATATAGTTGAGAGACAATGTTCCCGAGCTTTACAGGTTCATAACAGTGTTTAGATAGTTGTTTGTCCATGTTCCCAATGTTTATACCTGGACAAGAAGGGAAATGTTAGAAACTACAAGAAAACATCAGGAATTCTGGGAAAATGACAATAAATAGATGAGAACTCAAATAGAACATGTTTAAAACACTTCTTCAACAGAGTTCTTCATGTGGAAAACGTATCTTAGATCCTTGAATTCCTTACTTTGAGTTTAGAGGACATTAAACAGTGTATGAATACTATGCTGTTTCCTTTAAGGAGACTAGAATGGTGAATGTGTGAAATACACGGCAGAATACACTTGAAATAGAGACATAAACACATTTAGCAGCTTTGGAAAGCCTTACACTTCACTGAGATGTTTCATTAAACTCTAAAACATAGTTGAGAGACAATGTTTCCGAGGTTTTCAGGTTCCTAAGAGTGTTTAGGAATTGTTGGTCGAGGTTCCCAATGTTTATACCTGGACAAGAAGGCCTAATGTTAGAAAATACAAGAAAACATCAGTAATTCTGGGAAAATGACAATAAATACATGAGAACTCACATAGAACATGTGTAAAACTCTTGTCCAACTGAATTGTTCCTGTAGAAAACGGATCTTAGATCCAGGAATAACTTAATTTGAGTTTAGAGGACATTAAACAGTGTACTGAATCCTATGATGTTTCCTTTAAGGAGAATAGAATTTTGAATGTGTGAAAAACACGGCAGAATGCACTTGAAATAGAGAAATAAACACATTTAGCCACCTCCGAAAGTCTTACACCTCACTGAGATGTATCATTAAACTATAAAACATAGGTGAGAGACAATGTTCCCGAGCTTTACAGGTTCATAACAGTGTTTAGGAAGTTGTTTGTCCATGTTCCCAATGTTTATACCTGGACAAGAAGGCCAAATGTTAGAAACTACAAGAAAACATCAGTAATTCTGGGAAAATTACAATAAATAGATGAGAACTCACATAGAACATGTGTAAAACACTTGTCCAACTGAGTTGTTCCTGTAGAAAACGGATTTTAGATCCAGGAATAACTTAATTTGAGTTTAGAGGACATTAAACAGTGTACGAATCCTATGTTGTTTCCTTTAAGGGACTAGAATGGTGAATGTGTGAAATACACGGCAAAATGCACTTGAAATAGAGAAGTAAACACATTTAGCCACTTCGGAATGCCTTACACTTCACTGAGATGTATCATTAAATTCTAAAACATAGGTGAGAGACAATGTTCCGGAGCATTACAGGTTCATAACAGTGTTTAGATAGTTGTTTGTCCATGTTCCCAATATTTATACCTGGACAAGAAGGCCAAATGTTAGAAACTACAAGAAAACATCAGTAATTCTGGGAAAATGACAATAAATAGATGAGAACTCACATAGAACATGTGTAAAACTCTTGTCCAAATGAGTTGTTCCTGTAGAAAACGTATCTTAGATCCAGGAATTCCTTAATTTGAGTTTAGAGTACATTAAACAGTGTATGAATCCTATGTTGTTTACTTAAAGGACCCTAGAATGGTAAATGTGTGAAATACAAGGCAGAATACACTTGAAATAGAGAAATTAACACATTTAGCACCTTTGGAAAGCCTTACACTTCACTGAGATGTATCATTAACTCTAAAACATAGTTGAGAGACAATGTTCCCGAGGTTTTCAGGGTCCTAACAGTGTATTGGTAGTGGTTTGTCCAGGTTCAAAATGTTTATACCTGGACTAGAAGGCCTAATGTTAGAAACTACAAGAATACATGAGTAATTCTGGGAAAACGACATTCAATAGATGAGAACTCGCATAGAACATGTACAAAACACTTCTCCAACAGGGTTGTTCATGTAGAAAAGGTATCTTAGATCCAGGAATTTCTTAATTCGAGTTTAGAGCACATTAAACAGTGTCTGAATCCTATGTTGTTTCCTTTAAGGAGACTAGAATGGTGAATGTGTGAAATACACTGCAGAATGCACTTGAAATAGAGAAATAAACACATTTAGCAGCTTTGGAAAGCCTTACACTTCACTGAGATGTATCATTAAACTGTAAAACATAGTTGAGAGACAATGTACCTGAGCTTTTCAGGTTCCTAACAGTGTTTAGGAAGTTGTTTGTCCATGTTCCCAATGTTTATACCTGGACAAGAAGGCCAAATGTTAGAAACTACAAGAAAACATCAGTAATTCTGGGAAAATGACAAAAATTGATGAGAACTCGCATGGAACATGTACAAAACACTTCTCCAAATGAGTTGTTCATGTAGAAAAGGTATCTTAGATCCAGGAATTCCTTAATTTGAGTTTAGAGCACATTAAACAGTGTCTGAATCCTATGTTGTTTCCTTTAAGGAGACTAGAATGGTGACTGTGTGAAATAAACGACAGAATACACTTGTAATAGAGAAATAAACACATTTAGCAGCTTTGGAAAGCCTTACACTTCACTGAGATGTATTATTAAACTGTTAAACATAGTTGAGAGACAATGTACCTGAGCTTTTAAGGTTCATAACAGTGTTTAGATAGTTGTTTGTCCATGTTCCAAATGTTTATACCTGGACAAGAAGGCCTAATGTTAGAAACTACAAGAAAACATCAGTAATTCTGGGAAAATGACATAAATAGATGAGAACTTACATAGAACATATGTAAAACACTTGTCCAAATGAGTTGTTCCTGTAGAAAACGTATCTTAGATCCAGGAATTCCTTAATTCGAGTTTAGAGCACAATAAACAGTGTCTGAATCCTATGATATTTCCTTTAAGGAGATTAGAATGGTGAATGTGTGAAATACACTGCAGAATGCACTTGAAATAGAGAAATAAACACAATTAGCAGCTTCGGAAAGCCTTACACTTCACTGAGAAGTATCATTAAACTCTAAAACATAGTTGGGAGACAATGTTCCGGAGGTTTTCAGGTTACTAACAGTGTTTAGGTAGTTGTATGTCCATGTTCCCAATGTTTATACCTGGACAAGAAGGCCTAATGTAAGATACTACAAGAAAACATGAGTAATTCTTGGAAAACGACAATCAATAGATGAGAACTCACAAAAAACATGTGAAAACACTTGTCCACCTGAGTTGTTCCTGTAGAAAACGTATCTTAGATCCAGGAATTCCTTAATCTGAGTTTAGAGGACATTAAACAGTGTATGAATCCTATGTTGTTTCCTTTAAGGAGACTAGAATGGTGAATGTGGGAAATACACGGCAGAATGCACTTGAAATAGAGAAGTAAACACATTTAGCCACTTCGGAAAGCCTTACACTTCACTGAGATGTATCATTAAACTCTAAAACATAGGTGAGAGACAATGTTCCCGAGCTTTACAGGTTCATAACAGTGTTTAGATACTTGTTTGTCCACGTTCCCAATGTTTATACCTGGACAAGAAGGCCAAATGTTAGAAACTACAAGAAAACATCAGTAATTCTGGGAAAATGACAATAAATAGATGAGAACTCACATAGAACATGTGTAAAACACTTGTCGAACTGAGTTGTTCCTGTAGAAAACGGATCTTAGATCCAGGAATTCCTTAATCTGAGTTTAGAGGACATTAAACAGTGTATGAATCCTATGTTGTTTACTTAAAGGAGCCTAGAATGGTAAACGTGTGAAATGCAAGGCAGAATACACTTGAAATAGAGAAATAAACACATTTAGTAGCTTTGGAAAGCCTTAAACTTCACTGAGATGTTTCATTAAACTCTAAAACATAGTTGAGAGACAATGTTCCCGAGGTTTTCAGGTTCCTAAGAGTGTTTAGGTAGTGATTGGTCCAGGTTCCCAATGTTTATACCTGGACAAGAAGGCCTAATGTTAGAAACTACAAGAAAACATCAGTAATTTGGGAAAATGAAAATAAATACATGAGAACTCACATAGAACATGTGTAAAACACTTGTCCAACTGAGTTGTTCCTGTAGAAAACGTATCTTAGATGCAGGAATTCCTTAATCTGAGTTTAGAGCACATTAAACAGTATATGAATCCTATGTTGTTTACTTAAAGGAGCCTAGAATGGTAAACGTGTGAAATGCAAGGCAGAATACACTTGAAATAGAGAAATAAACACATTTAGCAGCTTTGGAAAGCCTTACACTTCACTGAGATGTTTCATTAAACTCGAAAACATAGTTGAGATACAATATTCCCGAGGTTTTCAGGTTCCTAAGAGTGTTTAGGTACTGATTGGTCCAGGTTCCCAATGTTTATACCTGGACAAGAAGGCCTAATGTTAGAAACTACAAGAAAACATCAGTAATTCTGGGAAAATGACAATAAATACATGAGAACTCACATAGAACATGTGTAAAACACTTGTCCAACTGAGTTGTTCCTGTAGAAAACGTATCTTAGATCCAGGAATAACTTAATTTGAGTTTAGAGGTCATTAAACTGTGTATGAATCCTATGTTGTTTCCTTTAAGGAGACTAGAATGGTGAATGTGTGAAAAACACGGCAGAATGCACTTGAAATAGAGAAATAAACACATTTAGCCACTTCCGAAAGCCTTACACCTCACTGAGATGTATCATTAAACTGTAAAACATAGTTGAGAGACAATGTACCTGAGCTTTTCAGGTTCATCACAGTGTTTAGAAAGTTGTTTGTCCATGTTCCCAATGTTTATACCTGGACAAGAAGGCCAAATGTTAGAAACTACAAGAAAACATCAGTAATTCTGGGAAAATGACAATAAATAGATGAGAACTCACATAGAACATGTGTAAAACACTTGTCCAACTGAGTTGTTCCTGTAGAAAACGGATCTTAGATCCAGGAATAACTTAATTTGAGTTTAGAGGACATTAAACAGTGTATGAATCCTATGTTGTTTCCTTTAAGGAGACTAGAATGGTGAATGTGGGAAATACACGGCAGAATGCACTTGAAATAGAGAAGTAAACACATTTAGCCACTTCGGAAAGCCTTACACTTCACTGAGATGTATCATTAAACTCTAAAACATAGGTGAGAGACAATGTTCCCGAGCTTTACAGGTTCATAACAGTGTTTAGATACTTGTTTGTCCACGTTCCCAATGTTTATACCTGGACAAGAAGGCCAAATGTTAGAAACTACAAGAAAACATCAGTAATTCTGGGAAAATGACAATAAATAGATGAGAACTCACATAGAACATGTGTAAAACACTTGTCGAACTGAGTTGTTCCTGTAGAAAACGGATCTTAGATCCAGGAATAACTTAATTTGAGTTTAGTGGACATTAAACAGTGTATTAATCCTATGTTGTTTCCTTTAAGGAGACTAGAATGTTGAATGTGTGAAATACACGGCAGAATGCACTTGAAATAGAGAAATAAACACATTTAGCCACTTCGAAAGCCTTACACTTCACTGAGATGTATCATTAAACTCTAAAACATAGTTGAGAGACAATGTTCCCGAGGTTTTCAGGTTCCTAAGAGTGTTTAGGAATTGTTGGTCCAGGTTCCCAATGTTTATACCTGGACAAGAAGGCCTAATGTTAGAAAATACAAGAAAACATCAGTAATTCTGGGAAAATGACAATAAATAGATGAGAACTCACATAGAACATGTGTAAAACACTTGTCCAACTGACTTGTTCCTGTAGAAAACGTATCTTAGATGCAGGAATTCCTTAATCTGAGTTTAGAGGACATTAAACAGTGTATGAATCCTATGTTGTTTACTTAAAGGAGCCTAGAATGGTAAACGTGTGAAATGCAAGGCAGAATACACTTGAAATAGGGAAATAAACACATTTAGCAGCTTTGGAAAGCCTTACACTTCACTGAGATGTTTCATTAAACTCGAAAACATAGTTGAGATACAATATTCCCGAGGTTTTCAGGTTCCTAAGAGTGTTTAGGTACTGATTGGTCCAGGTTCCCAATGTTTATACCTGGACAAGAAGGCCTAATGTTAGAAACTACAAGAAAACATCAGTAATTCTGGGAAAATGACAATAAATACATGAGAACTCACATAGAACATGTGTAAAACACTTGTCCAACTGAGTTGTTCCTGTAGAAAACGTATCTTAGATCCAGGAATAACTTAATTTGAGTTTAGAGGTCATTAAACTGTGTATGAATCCTATGTTGTTTCCTTTAAGGAGACTAGAATGGTGAATGTGTGAAAAACACGGCAGAATGCACTTGAAATAGAGAAATAAACACATTTAGCCACTTCCGAAAGCCTTACACCTCACTGAGATGTATCATTAAACTGTAAAACATAGTTGAGAGACAATGTACCTGAGCTTTTCAGGTTCATAACAGTGTTTAGGAAGTTGTTTGTCCATGTTCCCTATGTTTATACCTGGACAAGAAGGCCAAATGTTAGAAACTACAAGAAAACATCAGGAATTCTGGGAAAATGACAATAAATAGATGAGAACTCACATAGAACATGTGTAAAACACTTGTCCAACTGCGTTGTTCCTGTATAAAACGTATCTTAGATCCAGGAATTAATTAATTTGAGTTTAGAGCACATTATACAGTGTCTGAATCCTGTGTTGTTTCCTTTAAGGAGACTAGAATGGTGTCTGTGTGAAATACACGACAAAATACACTTGTAATAGGAAAATAAACACATTTAGCAGCTTTGGAAAGCCTTACACTTCACTGAGATGTCTCATTAAACTGTAAAACATAATTGAGAGACAATGTACCTGAGCTTTTCAGGTTCATAACAGTGTTTAGGAAGTTGTTTGTCCATGTTCCCAATGTTTATACCTGGACAAGAAGGCCTAATGTTAGTAACTACAAGAAAACATCAGTAATT